>JAXCEX010000059.1:0-133118 GCA_038382965.1 Ceratocystis huliohia | reverse complement strand
TGTTGGGGTGTGGTGAGATGCATGTGGATCAGGATAAGACCTTCTTTGGGCAAAGACTTCCGCTCCGCAAATTCGCGGAAGCACAAGCAGCTCTAGAGAGGGACATCTTTTGGTTTGGCTGAACTATTTGACCGCCAGTCATAATATCCTGCTAGTGTCACCTGCAGTAAGGCCGCCAATTTTGAAATACATTGCTAAGCAACATGATGCTTCAGATTAAATGAGTCTCTTTCCCAACTAGCTGTCTTCGTATTTAATGATAAGTCAACTTTTGCCAGCTTTAATTGCTAGTCTTCTTCAAGTGCCCAAAGATAGGTTTGGCATGGCAGGTGTCACTCCTCCTCAATTCCCACGGGACGGGCAATAGCTCCCATTTAATCGGCCTTTATTCGCCGTTAGCCGTCATCTAGTTGATCCGCTGTTGCGCGGTATACTCGAAGAACTAGAGGCTGCAGTCAAGACTGCAGCTTCGCCATGTATAGAACTTGGACTGATACTCTCAATAGCAAGCCGATGCAGACAGGCTGGATTCGCTTGTATAAAAGTTCGAGCGAAGCTAGCTTTCTGGCAAGGCCACCGCGCATCTACTGCCGCGGCTGTATGGAAGAGAAATGCTTGCTGTTGCCCACTTGCAATAAAAAGGGATACCCACCACATCATACAACCCGTGGTGTCACCGCTGGCCCTGTGACATCAACTGGAATCTAGAATCCGACAGACGATATAAAGAAGGCAGCGAATCTACGCTTCAGCGTTCTTGCAGATTATTATTGTAGTACAGCTTAGCAGATGCTGATTTGCATTAATAGAAGACCATAACTATATCTACAACAAGAGCTACATGCGACAGCAGGTATATGTCAGGCTGTATACTTGGTTTGTGCCTAATGTGACTGATCAATGTAACTAATGGGAGACTAAAGGCCATTAATGCACAAACAGCATTTCGCGACAGAGCTATCACAGGAAGCCCTAGCAAACGCAACGAGATAGAAGGATTGCCGTAATGCAATGTGAATTTGGGGCTGAGTGGTTAGCTACCCTAACTCTCAGCTAACTTACTGCACTTGCGTTATACTGAAGCAACGTACCAGTATGTTTGATTCATGGTCTCCCCGTGAACTAAAGAACAATCTAGCCAAACATGGAATAAGCCGTACCCCACGTTTAATATCCAAGCTAATATCATCGCTTAGTGAAGCATGAGCATTGGCCAGTTTGGGGCTGGTGGACTGCCCATGCTGATAATAGCACCAGAAACTATGACCGACATGCCGCCGTAGCTCCAACAGAGTCTATACGCTCAAGACCGACAGGCGGCCTAATAAAAGCTCAAGGCGAGTTCTTGGCATCCGCCATTGGGGGCTCTTGCGAAGGGTAGAAGAGCTATGGAGCTATTGGGCAATCTGACATCAATACGCATTGGTAGCTAGGCTGCGATTGGTAGCTCGTCTTCCACTAGGTCAGTGGTCGCCTATCAAGATTCTCCAACATGGCATCCACTTCCTTCCTAGGAGTAGAATGAATGCCTCGAAGCAATAAACCGAAAGCCAACAACCAACAAGATACAGAGGCAGCATAAGACATCGAGGCTACGTCACAAGACAAACTGCTATTGCGACTACAAAAAGGCACTTTTATACAGCTACTAAGCGTGAGAAGGCCATAGTGTTTTGTGGCCTGGACAGGACCAAGACACTGTAGGAACTGTATGATATGGATGTAAATCTTTAAGGCTAACTAGCCAAATTATCTTGCCTCGTGTTATATCATTGGCCAGATTTAGATAAACTCTGACATTTATGTCAACCGATGACAATTAAATGAAAAAATATGTATCTATCCCATTAAAACCCACCCGTAGCATTATCATCTGCCAATTTTACTACCACTTCTACTGCAGCTATGCGGGATCTGACCAGGAGCATCTAATCTATAATGCCCAATGTTTCAACATCTAGTATACTTGCGCCGCCGAGGCCTTTGCCTTGGCTCTTCCATGGTGCTTGGCTTGAGTAACCACCGACTCGGCCGTATTATGCCAAACAATGTAGCTAGCACAGAAACGGGCCATGTTTACCCAAAGTTGGCCCTATTATGCATTGACGTTGCTCAGTGCTTGGCGAACGACATGCTAATGCTCTCTTCAGTACAATGGCCTAGCCATACTAAAAGATATGTGTGAGAGTGTTAAGCAGCAGTAGTGTAATTGGCTAGTGCATTTGAGTCTTGGAAGGCTTTTTTGGTCGACACCTACAGACAATTCTCCGATAGTGCGTCAATACATTCAGCTTTCAATGTAGCTGTGGTAGCAAAGTGCTGTTACCTGCGGATAGCTATTCTTTGAAAGACCCGGATCGCGGTATCCTGGATTTATTCGGTCTCACCCTGACGAACTAGAAACTTTGAATAACGGATGGCTAGTCTCTTGAAATAGTTTGGCTGATCAAAAGATAAGAGGGTTGCAGTCTATTCCAAGTAGAACCATAGCCACCCCTTATCTTCTGGAAGCGGGATTTCACATTGGGCAGATATCGCCTTGTTCACAGGCCAGATACGCAAGCAAGAAGCGGCGGAAGGAGGAGCAAGCTGAAGATCACATACGAGTCAGGCTGCAGTGAGAAAAAAAGGCCAATGGAAGAGAGATGCCGTAGACTTGGTAGATATCGCGTCATTACTCAAGAGCTGGAGTCTGTTTTTATTTCGCCAAAGGAGAAGGCAAAGGCAGTGCGAAACGGCTTTTCACAGGGAAAACCAAATGTGTCAGGCAGTGGCATGGTGTTCTTATTTGTATTATGTGAGTATAGCCAGTCAGACATTGGGATTCCAGAGTCTATTAATGCATGGCTAAGCGACCGAGGACGTACAAAGAGAATTATTAAAGCCCGACCAGAGTCCGTTGTTAAAACACCATCTGAAAATCAAGCTTGCACAACTTCTTGAACAAGCAAACACAGGCCGGGATATTACGATATCAATATTGATAGAGTCTTTGTCCCAGCTTGTGAAGCAGCGGGAATTAGAGACGGCATATCTCCAGCCTTAGCGGGTGGTTGTGTGCAACATGAAGCTAGAGTCTGGGTATGTTGTACAAGCTAAATATCCCAGGCATAACAGCATAGAGGGACAGACTTGCGCGTGGATGTTATACAGCGTTGATTAATTGGGCAGAATTAAGGAAGCTCATAGCAGTCATCAGCCACAATTGAAACTAGATAGAATACTACATCAAGAACAAATGTAGGTAGAGGTGTTGGAACACCTAGTTATAGTGCTATGACACTATGATGTGCACGGGGCTTTGGGGAGCGTTACGGAAGGAATATCTCTCCGAGTCGGCCAAGGTGTCATGCTAGGTGTTGGCAAATGCCCAACATTAGGGAGGATACACTTTACTCTACAATGGAGAAGCGTCTGTTAATGTGAGGGACCCAGGGTAAAGTAAGCTTAGGTGAAATGAGACTAGTGAAAAGACGATACCCAACGCTCACCATGTATACTCCGGATCTTGTAGAGAACCTGGGCTAGGGAGCTCGGACTTTAGGATACCTAGGTTTGCAGTTACCAACCATCTGAAGTTTAACTTATGTGTTAATCAAAATAATATTCTATATCAAGTGAAGAGAAACATCAACACAAATTCAAAATCGACAAATATAAGCAAGCAAGTATTTTCCAATATGTTGACCCCCTGTTTCTAATTTATCTCCTTTCCTCCCTCGCTGCATATACGTCTTACATAACAACCTAAGGAAATACTGTTAGTAAAGCTTCACATCAATGAAAAAGAAATTATTGCGGGCGTAGTTATGCTTACACAATCGCCATCGGATTTGCCCTGAGGAATACCCATTTCCTCAAAAGTAGCAGGCCCTTTTGGCGGAGGAGCAGTTGAAGCCTTTGCTGGCTTTGACGGGGTTGCGGTGGTAGATGGCGGTGGCATCGAGTGAGCCTGGGAAGGGGGTTGAGACATAGGAGGACGGCCATGACCTTGCCCCATTGGCGATATCGGACCTTGCTGGGGTGGGGGTCGGTTCTGAGATGGGGGCGCGCTGCCGACACGTCCGGGATGATCCACAAAATTTCCAGGATTACCACCAGGACGGGGTCCAGCTCCACGGCCGCCCTGGCTCGGTCCAACTGGCCCTGGCTTCGGCCCGCCCGTCAGGCGGGGATCATAGTTGCTACCATTGTGGCTAGGAGGTAGGCTAGATTGTGGGCGCGGGTTAAAGTTGCCCTGCTGAGGGTGGCCCTGTGGTCCTGGTCCTGGATAATTCATATTAGACATAGGCCTGCCAGAGTTAGGGCCAGTGCCGGGTCCGTAGTTTTGCGATGGGGGCGGCTGGGCACTCATTGGACGCTGGACGGGGTTGTTCATGCCCATTCCTGGGCCGGCGCTCTGGCGGAAGCTACCATGCTGCTGAGGGGCAAGGCCATTGTTACCCATTCCCCCATTCATCGGAGGACCGTTATTACCCCAAGATCCACCACGGCCCATTTGGTTTTGAGGGGAGGCCTGAGAAGGCGGGCGGATACCAAAGGCACTTGCAGGCCGATCTGCCACAGGCCCACGGGCATTCGGGTTGAAATGGGGGTTCACATTGGGAAGCTGCATGTCATCTTCAGGGTACGGAACAGAGCCAGGACTACCACCGGGGGCCTGGGGGTTTTGGCCTTGAAGGTTGACGGTGAATGCAGGAGGGCGAGAATCATGAATTGAGAGCTTTGATGGGTCGGGCATGGAAATATTGTCTTGTTGGGGGTTTCCTGGCATGACCTTTGGGGATACACCAGGGGAAGCATGGTGTGACATCTGGCCAGGAGCCAGATTGTCCTCAGAAACAGCAGGCATAGAGTTGGCAACCTGCTTAAAGCGTTCAGGCCGCTTCCCGCGCATGGAACCATGTTGAGACTTGATACGACCCAAGGTAACAGTCTCATGGTCCTTCTTAGTCAATGTCTTTTGCTGGTTGAGAGACTCCAGGCGACCAATAGCATCCTTGTTTCCATTTTCGGCAGCCAGCTCATACCATTTACGAGCTTCTCTGACGTCCTTTGCTACGTGAATGCCAATCTCATTATAGTAGCCAACAGCAAACTGGCCTGTGGATAGCTTGGCGTTGGCAGCCTCCAAGGCAAACTTATAGGCGAGTTTTTCGTTCTTCACAAAGAACCCTTCGTAGCCAAATAAGAACCAGCGAGAAACTCCAAGACAAGCCTCGGGCATGTTTTGCTTAGCAGCCAGGGCATAATAGTGAATGGAGAGTGAAGGGTTGAAATCACACCCCATCTGGCATAGCTCATAAGCCTGGCCCATCTTCAGTTGAGCCTTCGAAAAGCCAAGGTAAGCAGCGCGCTCAATATACCACTTAGACCTAGCGTAATCTATAGGAAGAAGACTTTCCGGGAGGTTAATGTCAGGGAGCTCTCTAGCGATCAGCATACCAAAAATGTACGCGCCCTGAGGAGCATCCTCATCCGCAGTATCAGCGGCCTGATTTACTAGGTCGATGCCACGCTGGTAGTTCATGACTTGACCATGTTGCCCAAGAAGGGACATCATCCCCATTCTGTATGTCGATGCTGAGTCGCCACCCGCAAGACCTCTTTGATAGTGCTCTATGGCTTTAGCCATGTCGGCAGATGGCGATGTTTCGTAAAACATGCCCATTCTGTATTCAGAGCGAACGAAGCCCAGCTCAGCAGAAGACCGGTAGCCATTGAAAGCCTCGCGCTTGTCCAAGCGCATGCCAAACTTTCCAAACTCGAGCCACTTGGAGCGTATAAACAAAGCTTCTGGATGGCCCTGGTCAGCAAGATAATTGATAATGTTGACAGATGCAATGCGAAGCTCATGTTCGATTCTGGGGGTTGACGAGCGTATAGGGTCAAGAGGTTCTCTCTTAGCAGACTCGCTAGACATGTCAACCCAGGTCAAGACGTTCTTAGACCAATCGATCTGACGCTGGACGTCCTGCGAATTAAGGACGCTGTCCTTTTGATTCCAGAGAGTGCTTTCCATCTCATCGTCACCAATAGGTATGTTGTCGCCCTTGACCTTGGGAAAAGGCGAGAAGTTGGGCATGTCGTTGAGGGCAGACGAGGAATTTGAGGGTTCAAGGACGGGCTGCTTTGCGGGGCTGAGAATGCCGGGACTTGTCATGGACTGATAAGGCGCGTTGGCGCCGTTCCCGGAGATTGGAGGAGAGGTAGGTGCTGATATACCGCCAGCTTCTAGCTCCATGCGCTGTAGGTCATTCTGCATGTTTTGGGGGACTTCTGGCATGACCCTATATTGGAGGGAAGATTGTGTTAGTTGTGTTGCGCGTGTTTAGGTATTAACCAGCACAGTGCCTAGTTGTATTCTTTGTTTGTCTGGGGCGTTTTGAAAATGCTAAAAGTACGAGGTTGGAAGTAGCTACCTTTGAGGAGAAGGGGCCACGACTTCTGGGGGCATATAAAAGTCGTCAAAGCCGCCGGGAACGAATGTGGCACCCAATGAAGGGCCGCCTGCATTGTTGTTCGAGTTGTCTATAGCGGTGTAACAAACAGGCAGTTCCATGGTCAGTTAAAAGAAGGCGTGCATAATTTGATGTGGCTGAAGTCGAGATGAGGTGGTGTGAAGACGGTCAGACAGGGCCATTGTATAGCGTAGAGAAACCAAGTAATGCTCTTTTTTTACAGACGGCTTGTGTCCCTGGGCTCAGGGACAAGCCAGAAGAAGATTTTCTGGCCCTTCAGGGCGGTATCTACAGGCTTGCTGGTGTTGAAAGGTCTTTTTTTTGTTTGTTTATTCCTCTGACAAGGCGCTGAGGCTGTACGTCTTCACGAGACTACTGCAGGGGGAGGAAGGGCTGGGAGTACGGCTACAACAAGCCGGCCAATAGAGGCAAACTTACAGCCTTGTTGGTTGTTGTAGTGCGACATGATGGCACTTTACGACGTTTGTTGCTACAGTAGGAAACAAAAGGATTGGCCAGCTGAAATTGAGAAGGCTTTAACTGGGCGAAGACTGTTGTGCCAATAAAATGGGCGTATGTGGCGCAAAGTATGTGTGTGTTGTATTGTATGTATGTATTGCGCAAACAGGTCGATATTGATTGGCAGAAAGACTGGTAGCGCTCAAGACAAATATAGAATTAGAAATAGGGGTCGATAGCGGGTGCTGCGGTCCGGAAGGGAAGAAAGCGCGAGATAGGCCGGGAAGGGTAGTACGGGTGCGACGGGCAGCCTCGCGGACTCGGCTTGGGATTGAGATATTAGGTAACCCGGATGAGACGAGGTGGTTAAGAATCGCAACGTGGAACACGGCCAACTAGGAGCTCGAGAGGTACAGAATGTGGGAAGGAGTATCGCGGACAGGGTCGTACCGTACGGGCAGTCGAAATATTGAGTTACCCAGCACGGCTGATGGAAATTCGATAATCGGCTGCGGCTTTCTGGCGGATGGGTGATGATGATGGATTAGGATAGGGAGCTCTTTGGCTTGGCTTGCAAGTTGTTGGTTGTCCTTGTTGCCTGTCAGATAACCCAAAGGCAGGCAATCAAAAGCGGGGTGCTAAAAGGACCAGGGTAGGAGGCGAGGGAGGGGGAAAGAGAGGAGAAGTCTCAAGTAAGAAAAAAAGAGAGAGAAAGATAACTGGGAGAGGAAAATGATAATAAAAGCGATAATTGTTGTAAAAGGAAAATGTAGACAGAGATTGAATACGAGCGAGGGCAAAGAGATCTCAGGCTGAGTGTTTAGGGCCAGCAAGATAAGGAAATAGCAGACAAATACAAAGACAGAAAGAAGAAGAGGGGAAGCCTAAAAAGGGGGCCTTGGCCGTTGGTGGCCGTCAGGGGATAGCAGGCAGTAAGGCAGAAGGATGGAGGGGGGGAGACTGGTGATTTCAGTGATGATGGACAGTGTGACAACGGTGGACATTCAAGTACATACATGCATGCGTACGTTCTTTCCTTACTACGTCCCGACATCTAACTGGGAAAGAACGATGCCAGTAAAAGTGGCTCTTAGGTAATAGGTTGAAAAAACTTATCGTGGTTTCTGTAATTCCATATCTTGTACACCTCATCAACGTCAAAGCCGGTGGATCTTTCAGTGTCGCTTGGTGGGCCTGGATACAAAGCCTTCCTCCTCCTGGCTCAAGTCTAACCAAGCTCAGCCATATCTAGCCAAGAAAGCCTTGTCCAAGGGAACCTGATCTGCCGCATGCCCCGCCTCAGGTATCAGAGAAAAGACGCCGGCTGACGCGTTGCATTTTAGGTTCCCTAGCTCCTCGTGATACATTGAACAAGTCTGCGTTCACAGCCCTCTTGGGTTTCACCTGATGTACTCGAGGAAGAGGGATCGGTTAGCTCCAAAATTAGATGGAAAGCCAAAGGCGAGGCAGGCTGTGTAATTGTCAAGTTGCAGCTTCGCGGCGATGATGATCGCCACCATTGATGCTCTTCCCCCGCTGCCATAAAAAGGCCTCGGCCGGATCCTTGGGTCAGGATAGTGAAGCAGAAGAAACGCCCTTTGGCCGCTGCAGAGCATAGACAATCAGCGGATTTTCATCGCGTTATTTTAACGCCTACCTAGGGCACTGGGCTGAGATTTCGGGCCGGGACTTGGGTACATTCAGCACGACGCGAGCAAAAGCTGCATAATTAGTAGTCGTCATTGTATTATTATACATCAACCTGCTATCATTTCATACTACAGAGCTGAACCTGAACTTGAATATATTTAACGTCACCGGCCGGAATCAAAGGGACTTAAAGACTAGGGTTAATAGTGTGGCTCTAGGGTTGGCTATATAATCCCTGTCTGCTGCCTCCATACCAGCACAGCTTAGAGCAACTAAAAATTCCAAGCACAACATACCATCATTTATTAATTTAACTTTGTAAAAAAAATTTATCACTGAGACTTCCCCCATTACGCTCTATCTACCATGGAGGACATCAATGTGGTAGACCAGACGCGTCAGCCTCGCAAGGCTGCGCGACCCCACCTAATCAAATGCCCGCTCTATGCCCCCGACCACTCCCGGAAGGAACTCCCTAAGGAGACAGAAACCCACGACCAGCTACCCAGCGCCAGATGAGACAAAGCGCATCGGAAACTGCTGATGCGACACCTGGAACAAACACTAAAGAACCGGCCTTCACTGACAAGTCGACAGAGAAAACGAAGGGCAGCTTCAGCCAACTGCTGGACACGGTCTGGGAAGAAACAAGCAATGAACGAGAGATCAAGAAGAGAGGCGCGTTGGCCTTCATGCACACTCTAGACCAGTTTGAGGCAAGCCCGGGACTGGGCGAGGATAAAAAAACAGCACGTTTGGAGGCTGGCAGCCTCCTGAAGGAAGTCAAGGAGCTGGTTGCCAACAGGCTCCACCAAAGCCTGGCCCAAACAACACCCAGCCAGGCCTAGAATTCCGCAAGCCAACGCTCCATTGACCTGGGCCCAGAAGGCAGCCTCCAGTATGAAAGCAGCCCCACAGGCGCTCCCCGCCAAGCCCACCACATCAGGAAGGGCATAGGCCACCTCAGGCTACGCCCAAGAAAGAAGTAGGAAACCGATACCTTGCAGCTCTAGACGAGGACTCCAAGTGGAAGAGGGTAAACACTTCAGTCACCAGACAAAGACTGAACCAGGAGATTTTCAAAGGCCAGGACAAGGTGACCAAGGTGACAGAGACTAGAACAGGTCTAACGCTCATCATGAAGGAAGCTGTCATGGACAGGGAAACAAAGAAAAGGATGGGAAACTTCCTCAGCGCAGCTGAAATCGAGAAAGAATCAATTTGGGAGAAATGTGTAATCCCGAACATCCCCTCCACCATAAACACGGTGGAGAACAACAAGCTGGTCTTCTGCCGAACCTCACTGGAGGATGTTAGGAAGGAGGTCCAGGAAGCCTTCGGAGGCAAGGTTTAAAAGTATGGCATGGAGAGAGAGTACGAGCGTGACCCAACAATGCAAGGCCTCGGGATAGCGGTGCACAAGCCGGAGAAAATCCCCCGTACCATCTAAATTCCAGGACTGACTCGGACAGTCCGCAGTTCGAGTGGAAAACCCCGACCCCCCACCTCTGGCGCAGCCGCTGGTTCCCCCGTAGGGAACTACACTCCTGCATTCAACACCCTCTGGAATTCTGTCACTTACGCATCAACCTTTCATTCATTCTCGTTCTCTATTGCTTCTCTCTGTGTTTTCTGTGTTCTCTTATTTCCCGTCCCGCTTTGCTCTTCTCCTGTCAGGTAGTCGACCCGACTAGAAGATCCCTGCGGCACCGCTGATGACCGGGATCGGAGGACGGATAGACGGCCTACACAGGCTTACAAATGGTGGCAGAAAAAGCAGTCTTATTATGGCCGAATCGAGAAGTCTGGACTCGAAAAGCCTACAGTTTCTTGATCTGATTCATCACCATAGAGATCTGTTTAGACCCATGGTTTGTTTGCTTGTTTGTACTATTTAACGTCTGCCTGATTGATTTTACCCATTTACCCAATAATAGACCGCCTTCCCGGACAGAAACGGCCCAGAACGATGTCGTCATCCGAGGCCGTTTCTGGGCGGTCGGCAATTGCGGGTGTGCGCGAGGTTCAGAAGCCTTCCATGACCATCAAGGGCTCGGTGTGAACACCGAAAGGTTCTTTGACCCAGCTTTCTCCGCAGGAAGTTCCAGGATTGGTTGCCTGGTGTTTTTGGCCTACGGCCCCGTCCCTATGTCAAGCAGTCTAAGAGGCCAACGGCTATCGGCACGAGGGGTTGACCTCGGCGCAGTACGCGGGTTTTGTCCTCTTTTCTGGAATGTCGGATGGCAGTGCGTCAGTGGCATGCACTGTTCTCGTTCAACCCTCAACAAATGGGAGATTTTGTCTTTTATCGAGGGGATGGACGGCCGACCTCAAAGGTGCCATCCCGAGGGTTGTAGAAGGGAAGGTTGTTGTTGTTGTATTTTTTAACGTCTACCTGAACAGAGCGAACTATCAATACGACGGCGTTCCGGACAAATGAAGTCCTAGGTGATGTCGTCACCCAAGACCACCTTTGGGCGGTCAGCAGTTGCGAGATTGCATGAATGTAGAGGGTCCCCCACGACCATACAAAGGGCCAGGTGAAGAACACCAGGAGGATCTATAAACAGCAGAGCCCGAAGGCGGACTCGCAGGATTCCGGGAGTGGCCCGGTGGGGGACTAAGAAGGGAAGGTTGCCTGTTTTGGCCAAGTCCTCGCCGAATTTGTTTGTTTGTTTGTTCTATTTAACGTCTACCTGATTGATTCTACACAATAATACGACGGCGTATTCCGGGCAAGACCAGCCGGGGATGATGTCGTCATCCAGGGCCATTCCTCGCCGAACTTGAACTTGAACTTGAACTTGAACTTGAATATATTTAACGTCTACGGGAATCACAGAGATCAAACGACGCCGGATTGGCTACCGGACAGAATTAGCCCTCTGCAAGGTTCACTATAGAGGTTCGCCGAGTCATTACAAGCGTCATTTCTCGCCGAACACGAAACTTCAAAGTGCCTGCTACCGTAGCATTCTGCCGGAGCATCATCTACAGTCGCGTAATTGGTGTAGTGGTAACATTAATCGTTGCCATCCGGTAATGATTTCGATTAGCCCTGGGTTCGATTCCCAGATTACGCAATGTCGTCCGTTCCTTTTTGCTCACATGCTCCTTCTGCTTCTCTTCAGCCGAAGAGGTTCTGTCTGAACTAATTGAGGGAGTATCATGAAGGGATTAACAGGGAAGAACGTTGAAAGCACAAGTTATTTTTAAATACAGCTCTATGCGCTAACCGTGTTGGGAAGTCCC
The DNA here is from genome assembly GCA_038382965.1 of Ceratocystis huliohia. Classification (NCBI taxonomy): domain Eukaryota; kingdom Fungi; phylum Ascomycota; class Sordariomycetes; order Microascales; family Ceratocystidaceae; genus Ceratocystis; species Ceratocystis huliohia. The sequence goes on along the minus strand of JAXCEX010000059.1, from coordinate 121,296 downwards.
CTTTTTTTACTCGCAAGATCGATCTCGCATATCCCCGAGTTTTTGTTTGTCCAGACTTTATATCCATCCCGTATTATTAGGCACAACTTGAGCCGAGGAAGGGGAGATTCCTACAAAAATAATGTCTCAGGCTTTGACGAAACCTGAACAACAACTAAAAAAGGAAAACAAAAAAAGACTCAACGGCTATGATCAAGAAGGGAACACCGCTTCATCGAGAAGACCGAAGGTCAGAAGAGAAGCGATGAAAGGCAGCAACTGCGTAATCTGGGAATCGAACCCAGGGCTAATCGAAATCATTACCGGATGGCAACGATTAATGTTACCACTACACCAATTACGCTGGTTATATGCTGGACATGTGATCATCGTCATAGACTCGCTTTTGCACTGACGTCATCGTTTTTTTTTTTTTTGGTTGTCAACCTTGTAGAGGCGTTAAAAAATACAACAACAACAACCTTGTAGAAAGCCAATTGCGTCAACTTCTTTTGATATTGGTGATTCACAAACGTCAAGTAACCCTATGCTCGCTTTTTTTCTCTTCTTCTTTTACAGTTGTAAGAAGGCCCCCTCCCCATTACTTCAGCACGAGGGATTCACATTTAAGCCCTATATCCAGGTTGGTTACTGGGGAAAAAGGATTTTATTCATAACGTCTCATCTTCTAGTGCATGTTCATTCGTAATCAGGACCGAACCCTGTCTCTATCCGGTACTTTTTGTCTGATGTTAGGAAGAGCCCCTGAATAGGACTCAGACCCCCATCTCGTTTAGTAGAACCACTCCACGATAGCATTAGTGAATTGTTGAGGGTCCTGAAGAGGGGCAAAGTGACTGACACCAGTCAGCTCCTTGACACTGCTGTGGGGGATGGCCGCTTTGATCACGTCAGGCACGCCTTGCTTAACAGCCTCCTCATGGTCAGCCCCAACAATTAGAAGCTTAGAGCCGTCGATTGAAGCTAGCTGCTCCTTTGTAAACTGAGGCAGATCAGTTTCCATGTCTTGAACCTTCCCGCCAAACAAGTAGAAGTCGACATCCGGGTGCAAAACACCATACTCCTCACGGCAGCGCTTCACAAACTGATTGTAAATATCGGTTTTGGAGAAGTCCGGGTTGGTCTGATCAGGGCTAATGCTGGCACCGAAGACGAAAGCCTTCTCAATGGGAGCAGCAGTAACAGGGTCAATAAGAGCCTGCAGAGTGGTGATGCCACCGTCAGACCAGCCGACCATGTTGTACTTGTTTACGTTGAGTTGGGCGAGAACTTTGTAAATGTCATCAGCCATCTGGACATAGGTGAACACGTCGTCCGCATTGAAGGTTGAACGGCCGTGGCCACGACGATCGAGAGCAATGACATAGTGGCCGGCATCAACTAGCTTTTGGATTACACTGCCGAAGTAGGCAGAGTAACCCAGACCACCGTGGTCCATAACCAGAGGAGTTACACCAGCCTTCTCGTTGTACTTCTGAACCCACATCTTGATGCCGTTGACATCATATAGCGTATCGCTGACGGGCGATGGCAGAGCAGGAGTTCCAGGTAGCTCCAACCAAGGTGTATTCTGGCGGACAGCTAGGCCAGAAACAGCGCCAACACTAGCCAAAGCAGCGAGAAGAGAAGAGCCGAGCATTTTGGATGAGAGACTGATGAAACAAAAAGAAAAAAGAACGAAATGGCGTGGGAAACAAAATATGTAAACAACTAAGTTAGGAAACAACGAGTTGCTGGGTTGAGGATACCAAAGCCAACCCCAACTTGAGCGGCAGATGCTGCCATCTTATATACATTTTGGGGACGCTCGAGTCCCGTCCCAGGCGGAATAGGAAACCAAGTGAATCCGTATTCACCCCAGGCCATCTCGATGGCCATGTCCTTTTGTTCCATCAAACTCACTTCTACAAAGCCTTTCTGGTATTAGGGGCAGGGTTCAAACAAGAGAAATAATAGCTAAGCTACCCCCTCCCCCTCCTCGAAGCCCCAAAACAGCATACCGCTATATGCTTTACACTTCCCGTTTTATGGACTAATGAAGCACGGATGCCATGTCCTTGGCTAGGGGGACTTGGAAGATAAGTCCGTAGGCTGGGCTTCGCAACCACCTCTTTGCCATTATATCCACTTATATGGCGACCAAGTTTCTGTAAAGGCCATGAAGGAATATAAAGGAATGAGCCCCAGGTTATGGTGCTTAAAAAGATCCTGATTGGCATGGTTAACAGCACAGAGAATTTTGATCCTGCCTTCTTCTTGCTCTATGCGGCAACCCATTTCTCCGTCCAAGCCGATTCTACATGCACAGATACCTCTGTGGCTCTAATGGAGTGATATTTATACATGTTTAGGAATATACGTACCTTTTAAGAATTACTGCCCATTAGGCTGTCGCTGCATTGAGCAAAGCGGCGTGGCATGTAGCCAGTGACTTGGACACAAGCAGTAGGTAGGTTTGTACATGTATACGCTAACTAGTGTGTTGTATTTATTACAAAATTTATGCATAATATGCGTGGTTATGTGGACTAATTCAAAAAAAAAAAAAAAGCGACTATTACAGGGCCCGGAACAAAATATTTCTGCGGATCTCATTGCCTTTTCCTAAGACGTCGTGGACGTTCCGGGGGACATTTTTCACTATGTATTTTTCTCAGACTGTCTCTTTTTCCAGGGCCGAGGCATCCAGATAGTTCCGGGTGAGTTCCAGCGTGCCTTCTTTCATGAGACCCTGTTCCCTTATCAGAGTGATGGCGAGTACCGTCTGCGTTGTCTTGGCCTGAGTCACCATCTCCTTGCCTTCAAAGAGGTCATTGTTGATCTTGGACTTGACAATCGCGGGGTCTACCTCTTTCCACTTGGATCCTGGGAAGAGTCTGGCCGACAACCTGTTGTCCTGTGGTGCTTTCCGGGCGGGTCTTGCCTTTTGCACCTGTTTGGGGCGCACGTCTATGGTCTGGCCTTCTCTGCCAGCCTGTGCCATCTTTTGGGCCCAGGATCGAGTGAGTTTTTCCGTGGCGGGCTTCCCCGGGGCGGCTGTCCCAGTGGTAGCCTCTGGGGTCTTAGGTTCCTTTGGCGCCTGTCTGGGTGCCTTTGTGCTTCTCTGGCGATCCTCTGTCCGCTCTTCGTTCTCTTGCTCCCAGGCGTTATCTTGGAAGGCTATCGGCAGTTCGCTGCTTGCTTGTCCATCTCGCGCTTTTTCCTGTTGACGGCGTCTTCCAGGGTGCGCATGAAGAAGCCACCGGCCTTTGCGTGTCTGCTGTTTTAGAATCCTTTCTCCTTGTGTATTTTCCTATTGCCGGCTGTCTTGGGGTCGTTTATTGATTATTGGTTTATCGTGGTGTGAAGGTTTCCGTGTTATGAAAACCCAGGGTTACCTAGGGTTAACCCCCTATTCCTAGAGATGCAGGACGGAGATTTTTGACACCACTGGTCCTGTTATTGTTGTTGATGCATTTATACTAGAAAGAAAAAGACCGTGCTCACTGGTCGGAGGTTAAGGGGATGGGTTCGGAGGATTGGAGTTTGGAGGGGTGTTTTGAAGGAATTCCACCAGTATGAGACGGAGATATCGAGATGGGTCCAATATGACCTGGTTCCCCTCGTCAGGGTGTATGGAAAACTGCGGCGGCCAATCTGGAGGTCTGGAGGACGAGACCAGTGAACCATGACGGGGCTAGAACATCGTGCCTATAGCTTCCGGCCTCCTTTACTAGATAGTTTCTCATGATTGGGGGCGCAGTCCAGAAATACCAGGCTGACCCTGTAATCATCGCGAGCTTGCCTTCGGGCCATGGTGATCCAAGAGCCTTTTGGTACTTACATCGGGCCCTTTGTCTGGGATGCTGTCGTATTGACAGCTTCCGCTAGTTAGAATAGACGTTAAATAGAACAACAACAAAAGAAGTTTCATGTTGAACGGGCATCAGCAGCTCTCCCTCTTACAACCCTCGGGGGGGCACCTTTGAGGTCTGGTGCGTGCGTCCCCTTCTTCTGGGCTGCTGGAGGACGACGCCTATGACATTGAGAAGCGTTTTTTATCCTTTTCTTCTTCTTTGACTCTGTCATGGATCTCGACAATGAGCTGTGAAGCCTTGGAGCCGCACTTGCCCAACTTTGAGGATAACCTCGTTGTACTCGCCCCCTTTTTTCACGACAACTTTCGCGATCGCCAACTCCTCATCGCCGCAACACCGCTCCAACTCAAGGAGTACACCTTCACGCTCAGGACTGGATTTGGAGAGTTCACACAGTCCACCCTCCGCCTTTTTGGTTATTGTTCTTCGCGCCTCTCTGTCCTCGGACAGACTAGACTGGTGACTGTGGCATGTCACTAGAAAGGGGGCTGCCTTGCGCCTCATTCACGCCCGCAAGGCAGCGGTCACCAGACAAGCGGAAGGATATATCACGAGCCCTCGGATGCTCACACATACTGATTTTTTTTGTCTTTGGAGGGGTTTGCCAGGCTGCACTGGACGCTGCCGTCCTGTTCTCGTGATCTTCACGACTGCAGCAAGCGTGGCAGATTTCTCACAGGAACAAATGTTTGTGGGGAAGTTGGGAGTGGCCCCACTTCTGGGCTTAAGGTATATTTCTGGGGATTTTTTTTTTCTTTTTTTTTTTTTTTTTTTTTCTGACCACTACAGGCGAAAGACGAGCAACAGCTTAGGAGCATACGTGCTTCTCTCGCCCACAATCTGCGGTGCCCTGTAGAGGGTCATTTCTGTCCGGTAACCAATCTGGCGTCGTTTGATCTTGGTGATTCTAGTAGACGTAGAATAAATTCATATCAAATCAAATCAACAGGCATCAATAATCTCCGTCGTATTGCGGCGAAATAACAGTAGGCTGGTGTAAAATAGTACAATAACAACGGCACCACTATTGTGGCGAGATAGTCTCCTAGCGGCAAAGTTGGGCCCTAAAAAGTCAAATGAGATGCTTCAAGTCCACACCTAGCTGCTTGTGAACAACCAGTGGGTAGGTATACGTTGAATAATACAAACAGGCAAAAGATGATATCAATATTAAAGTAGGTAAGCACTGTTGTATTGGTGTGCTGTGAAATAACCGCCAGGACATATTAAATAAAACAAACAAGCTAAAAGAAAGGGGACATACACTCATGTATGCATTGCTTAGTTCTGCCTTACGTTATATATTCAAACCCAAGTTAATCACCTAGCATTAAAAATGTCAAAAATATATACAATGACATTAGGAAAATAGTCCAATCTTGTGTAGCCAGGCATGTGATGCATCCCCGCCTGAATGACATTATCAAAGCATGCGTCTTATATTCTTTATATTTCAAGCACAGAAAATAGATCAATCAATCAAACCAGTGTGGAGTTGGCTTGATGACTCGTCATTTATGTTGAAAATAATGGAGCAAAATGAAGCCTGTCAATCAATCCATAATACGAAGAGCACGAGGAAACCAGGAGTATTATTAGTATGAGAAAACTAAGTGTATTAATGCGAAAGTTATCTACGTAACACAAAAGTCTGTGGTGTGTAGTGTATGTATGTGTCCGTGTTACATGCTTGGAAATTGCATAACCCTATGCTAAATGCTGTTAATTATGCATCATAGTGCAACTAGATTTGCGTAGCTTGTCGTATAAGTCTTAGATGCGACTCTGTTGTATCAAACCCGCATCTTCCAGATGCTCTGGCCTGGTTTTTGCACGCTTTTGGCTTTGACCATTCTTGCTGCAAAGATGAATAAACTCCCGATAATAGTACAGCCTCCAGCAAATACTTGTGCGGCATAGTACTTACCGTCCATGGCCTGGATTAACCCTCCTTCGATAGGCGGTCCTGCCAATACAGCAAAACTCACAATTGTGAAGGCCATACCTATGCGCGATCCTTGTTTAGACAGGTCTGGCGTCAAAGTGCTCAGGCCTGCAGGAAATAGGCCCTGAACGCCGGCGGCGACTATGCCATAGAAAATACTCCAAGCGTAGATGCCATCCCTGGTAGTCACTGCCATCCAAAATAGTATTAGGACACCGCTGAGGAAGGACAGGGGAATGTACATGTTGAGCAGCCCCAGACTGTCGGAAACATAGTTTGGTAAAATACGGCCAGCGATGCCGACTCCGTTGAGAACCATCAGCAAGTCTAGTGAGCCTTCATATGTCAACGCTGGGGTAACGTTAGAGCGACTGAACGAAGAGAGGTAGTGAAAGGCAAAGTATAGACCAAGGAAACACTGTTGTTGCAGTATGTTAGTAGAAGAACAGGGTTATTAGGGCAAAGGGCGAAGACTGAGGAGTAGGGGACGGGAAAAGAATAACGTACAAAGAAATTTCCCACGGTATAGTAGGTGTAAGCTAAGTCTTTGAAGGCAGCCCACTCAACTAGGCGGCCCGATGTGCGTGGAGGAATGCGGGGCTTTACTAGGAATAAGGCAACGATAAGTGACACAAGTTGCACGAAACCCATAGTCCGTAGAGTCCATCCAACACCATGCTCGGGAAGCATCATTCGAGCAATACTAGGAAAAACGAGACCCCCGGTAGCCGTCCCACACGCCGTGATGCCTATAGCTAGGATGCGGTGAGAGCTAAAGTAAGTGCTTACGGTTGCTACCGTTGGACAAAAGAGACAACCATTCCCAAGACCAAAGCATATGCCTTGCGCAAGGAATATTTGCCAGTACTCTGTGGCAACAGATGCAGTGAATATGGATATCATTTGGAGGCATATGCCAATGATCATCAAGAGTCGGGTATACCCAGCATCTGAAGCCCGGCCAGTAAAAGTACCTACAAAGAAGAGCAAGAAGATTTGCGAAGACCCAATCCAGGAAATGGCAAAGCGAGACTTGCCCAGACTTGAGGTGTAGTATGTCTGGAAGATGCCAAAAGACACGATAACGCCCCTTTGCAAAAGGTTAGCATGGTCACCTTGCATTGCTGCGCTAAATTCAGGCAGAACCCACCATGTATTCATGACAACAAGATGCCCGCCAAGAACTGTGAGACGTTAGTCGGAGCTGTTGATCAAGTGATTAGCTCGCTATATTAGCAACTTACCAACGAGCCATGCCTTCAAGCCCCCGTCCGGCGGCGGGCCGGGGTCCGTCAAGGTCTTTTGTGAAACAACTCGGCTTAATACCTTCTCTATTACAGAGCCCCCATCAACATAGCCCTTGGAGTCGTTAGTGCTGGGTTTGCAGTTTGCAGATGTAATGTTATCAAGCTCTGCCTCATACAGCTCTTTGTCATATTGCGTGGTGATGCCAGCAGCAACCTTTCCAACGCCATCAGAGCCAGACTCAATATCGCTCTGTTGCTCTGTTATCGCCTGCAAATGTGTGTCGCAATTTCTTGCTACTGATGGTGGCACAGGCTCACGTGCCATGATAAGAGTGAAATACAAATTGCTTGCTGTTCAAATTCACTTGAGAGAAAAGTTGGTGTTCAAATGAAATTTAGTGAGCCAAGACAAGACGGATATTATTCTGCTTAATTATTGGGGCTGGAGTGAGTGTCAGTTACTGGCAAAGAAGACCAGTTGCGAGTTTTGAGGAAGGGAAGTGGATGGGGAGATAAAAGAGGGAAAGGAAGCCGTAGAGCTTAATGTTGCCGAAGGAAAGAATTTAAATGAAGCTTGCAAGTGCGCCGTGGCTAGACTTTATAAGCCGCGGCTCATGGTGATCATTGCGTTCACACCTGTACTCTGGCCCGGGCTAGTTACGAATCACAGTCTACTTAGCTATCAAAGTAGCTAGTACTATCTCTATCGGTCGACACGAAGCACGAACAAGCGTATTCGCCGAGGGGGATTTGTTATGGTGAGCAAGATAGGATGGGCCTCAACCCCCCAGAAGCGGCACACCCAGGCGAGTCAAAAGATAGCGCTTGTGTAATTGCTCGACAACCACGACGCCCTTCACTTGATTTGAAATGTCCGTATTATACCCGCGTAAAGTGGGCCCTAACAAGAGGAACCCCCTGTTGACCTTATTTGATGGCACTAGCTAGGCTCGAGGGTATTCCCATGACACATGCTGTATGACTAACACGCATTAGCATATTGGCTAGGCCTAAGAGTCAGACTTCTAGATGGGCTTGGCATATCAAAGTGTACATTGGTGATCTAGGTGATGTACTCATGTCGCTAACTACCTTGCCATGCAGTATTTGGTTTGTCGGTTGCCAAGAAATTCCCCAAGCGAAACAGCTCCTGTTAGTGGGTGGGGAGAAAAGAGAAAATACCCCATCTTGGTGCAGAACATCTCTAGAACATGGAAGGAAAGAAACTTGCGGCTTTCTGTGATAAAAACAGGACGATAAGCTTCGTGCTATATCACTTGGCTTGGGTTATTGGCAACCATCCCAAGGGGTCCTGCTGGACGGGCCTGATAGTCGATAACTTATCACCCGCGGCAAACATTTTTTGCCCCTGCTCTTTTCGTCAAAAAAAAAATCATGTGGCCCGTGAGAAACACGAAGGGCCTGCATGTTCCAGGACCGATACCGCAGAGGCTAGACCTCCACCATGTATGCAGAAAACATGCTTCATTGGGAATTGTGAGTCGAACCTGAGAGTAATGTCTGTCCACCAGATGCATGTATGGTTCCTCAACTTTTCTGACACGGCCATGGAATTTAGGTTATCAAACCCTGCCGTTTCCGCCGTGTCAAGAACATAGTCCCCGCTTAGAGGAGGAGGGCATTCCTTAGCAAAGGCATTATAACAAGTTCATGCAAGCTGCTGATGTGCCATGCTCTAGGCGAATTGCAGTGGACATTCAGACTTTCCGGTGATGCAGCTTAGGCCAAGGCCTAGCAAGCTAAACGGGTATTCGGGTTAGGAGAAACATCTAGTTTATCTATGGTAAAAGCGTCGGAATATCTGCCCATTGCCGTCGACGGTTCTTGTGTAATTCGGGGAAGTCTAGAATTGAGCTATAGGCCATTTTGGGCCGAGCTTTAAACCCTAAACCACCATGACTATGTCAGACTACCAAGACCATAAGCACTAAACACTTGACTCAGCAAGTAAGCGTTGGTTGAACTTACCTTGCGGATTCCTCTTGGTAGAGAACTTAGGCGGTGGGTAAGTAAATACGCTATTGAGCACGTACAATGATCGACATAGTGGATACGAGGCTTTCTGCATATTCATTGGCAGACACAGTTGTGAAGACTTGCGGCTTGTTTGAAGAGACTCCAGGCCTGGTGCGAAGGGCCAGGGACTAGTGCTGGATATATAGCCGCTGCCAAGAACATCTTCTAGATGTGCGCTAGACAATTGCGAAAAAACAAAATGCATGCACCCATTGTGGAGTCGCATACCGCTTTGGAGGTAATAAATACTACATGGTTCTCTACTAGCAATTTCTTTCTCTCTAGGCTGATATGTCAGGTTGGGCAGCGCCAGAAACAAGCGGAGTAATGGCAAGTCCAGGAGATGTATGACAGGACAGTCTGACGGTTCGGTGGGGCCTTTGGATTGAAGGAGCAGAGTCTCTGTGGGAGAAGATCTTGGCCCTGGAAACTCTCAACACTGCGTTCTAAAGCGCGGGCTCCCTACCCGCAAGCCTAGCCAGAGAGGTTTGACGTTATGAGATAACGGGGTTCACAGGCCCTCTGTGCTAATAATCGTTGTTGAGCTGGTCGACACTGGTTTGAGCGAGGGTAATAAAGAGATGGTAAAGCACCTAGTCAACTTGATAGTAGATATTAAGGGTGTCACGATACCGGCATACTGGTGGTGGCCTTCACAACAAGCTAGCGAGAGTTAAAGTTAAAAGCAAGCAATGGCTGCAAGATTTACCTTTGAGTTTTAGCTAAGCCAGTCAGTCCCTAGAAATAAGACATCTTCCAAGAACATCCTTGTACACGTGGTTGGGTCTTGCGACAGCAGCACTAGGGTGAGCTGCTTATAATAAGACGGAGAAGAAAAAGGACAAGATAAATGAAAACCTTCAGGCTGCTCTAGAAAAAAGACGTCACATCCAACGTGACGGCAAATGTCAAAATAAATGGAAATAAAAAGAAAGAAGCGTTGCATTTTAAATTTGTGCGTCCTCGTGATCCTTAAAAACGGCAGCTACTAGATAGAGACCATAGAAACAACAGCATGCTGTTCATCTCAGAAATCTCAACAGCATGTACAGCCTCTGATTGCTTGCTTCATGGAAGTTATTCTAGTTGTTTGATATTGTCCAAGGTGGTTATTTCTTACTGGCGAACAGCGACGATTCGAGCCCGGCCCTGTCGAGCCCGGCGACCCTGTTCAATCTCTTGTCTCTCCTTCTCCAATTTCGCAGCCCACAGAGACGCCCCAACAGCACTAGTTATGAGGAAGAAGAATGACAAGACGGGAACCAGCTGCAGCGTCATGGCTACAGTGCCAAAGCATGTGTAGTCCCATAGCCTCCTCTTCAGTTCCATCTTCCGCTGCTTTTTGTTGATACCTCTTAGTTTAAACCACCGGTAATGAGATAGCTTTCCCAATCGCGACCCTGTAATGACGATGAATAATGGGACGCCAACCACTGGAATCAAGTTGAGGGGCAGGAAAAAGACCAGCTCAAAGATCTGCTTGAAGCTGAACGGGAAGAACACGGCTGGCGTAATGTGCTTCCCCAGCATCTTGACGGCGTCAGGGGCGTCAAGGTTAAGCTCGCGATGGGGGGCAATCATGTCCTGAAGTGAGTTCTCAATAAACACGGCCTATATTAGTTAGCTAGAATGACCAATAATATCAGCCAAGGTCCACTTGACTGATCCAAAAGGGCAATGCTTGGACTATTAAGTAAAATAACACGTACATCCCAAACGTCAACAAGACACTTATCAACAAAGAACGCCTCAAAAAGAGCCTAACAAACGTCAGCATGGGCAACATCGATAGGGATGGGCCTTATCTTCTAACCTGGATGATGACTAGACCCTCGCCCAAAACAAGGAATGTGGCGCCAGCCCAAGCGGCCCAGCCCTGGAATATGGCTAGCAGAGCTACTTGGGGCAAAAACGCAAATGCAAACAACACAAAGTACACAGCGAACGATAGAAGGGTCAGAGGCAGCAAGCGCCCTAAGGCGATTGGCCACAACTCGCGATGGGTGACGAAGTATCCCACACCACGGAAGGGATACGAGGCCGCAGTGAGGCCCCTTCTAAGGCGCGACTCTTTCCTGACTACAGGAGCTAGAAGGGATTCGAGTTCAGAGGCGCGTGAGGGGTCGGCGGTAGACATACTACGTTCGTGGGGGGTATTGAAACCGATAAACAGGCTGCCGGGATATGAAAAGGAATCGAGATGCGCGGGGAGTATGAAACGATGAGTCTTCACGTGGTCAATACGTCCTTTTAAGGCTGTGCAGTTCGTCTATATTCGATATTATATAAGTTAACGTATAGATATCTTCGGATTACCTGCGCTGGAGACGAAGAGCTGGTCTGTGCATGTCAAGGATGGCTGGAATCTCCTTACGTTGGCTGGCTAGAGTAATATATAAATATCTGGCCGAAATAACGAAAAGAGTCTCAGGAAGCGTGGTGACAAAGATGATGCGAGGTCTTCTATTCTTCTATTTTGCTTCCTTGTAGCTCTGAAAATGCGATCAGGTGTCTGTCACATAATTTACGATAGAAAAGTGAGGTTATGACGTCGATAAAGAATTTCCATCACGTGATTCTTTTCTTGTATTACAAACAAACACCCTTGAAAAAGGGAAAGAACCCTTACTCTTATTGCAACAGGGTTTTAATAGATGCTGTGAATCTGCTTAATATTGCCTGTAGGCTTTCGATTATATCAATGAACACCAGGAAAAGAGCAAAAAACCCGAAAAAAAAGAGTAGAAGTACTCATCTATGTCATAGGTAGGTCTTAAGTCCCCAAACAGCGAGCTTTCCTTTATCTACTGGCTCGCCGTATCTGCTCTGAACAGTGTCTGTATACCTTACGCAGTGGCCGAGCAGTAGTCTTGGGATGCTCGGAGTGCCGTAAAAGCTCCCCTACCTGAAGAGGACGTGCTTCTTGCATCTCTCGGGAGTCTCCCAGCGGGGCTTGGATCTTGGGTAGTTTGATACAGGTCTTGGCTACTGTTTCTCCTACAGGAATTCGAGGTTTCGGCACAGCGTGTTGGTAGCAAGGCTTGTCCGCAAACCTTGAGCTCTATGATTTTGATATTGCCTTGCATGTCCACAATTAGCCCCGTTTTTTTGACTGCGCCTAAGCGTGCAGTTATTTGTGTTCCCATCCCTCGCGGTGCTTGTCGAAGTCTCTATCACTAGGTCTAGTCGCTGGAACATCACACAACTCCGTCCTGGTAGGCTGCTTGGATCGAGAAACGGTGAAAGCGGGATCATTGGGTAGGGGACACTGGCTATGGATGGGCGGGGCCCTTCCTGCTCTTTCCATCATTCCTCATGGTCAAGACATAATCGGTATATCCTCCATTGCCGTGCTTCTGCCAGGCTGATGCCATGTTCTATTGCCGTCCCTTGGCACCCTAACTTTGCTTAGGCGTCCGCTAGCACATTGCCGTTCGTAGCTTTTTATCCGTCAGATTATACAATGAATGTTCTTATTCAGTCTTTCCCTCGCAGAGTTGAATTGTGGTCCTTTTAGGATTTATCTATCTTCTGGTGTGTGCTGGCGTACGGCTTCTGCCATACCCTCGTTCTCTAGGAGGAGAGTACTACTTCCTATTTGTCTATCCATTTGCTTGTTGCTGTGCTTAACGTCTACTGGCCAGGCTCTACGGCAATACGACGGCATGCTCTAGACATGAGCGGCTTGAGTGATGTGGTCTTTTGACGCTACTCCCGGACCGTCAACCGTTTCTACCTACTGTTAGGATCACAGAGACCAAACAACACATCGCTTAATTTTGTTTGTTTGTTTGTTTTGTTTGACGTCTATCTGATTGACTCTACACAATAGTGCAACGGCATATTCCGGGCAAGACCAGCCGGGGATGATGTCGTCATCCGGGGCCGTTCTTGGGCGGGTGTGCATGAGCTTCGGAAGCCTCCCTTGACCATCGTGGGCCCAGTGTAAACACCGGAAGATTCCTCAACTCGAAGTAACACATCAATTGAACATGAACTTGAATATGTTTAACGTCTACTAAAACTCACAGAAGTACATTTTGTTGTTGTATTTTTTAACATCGTCGTTGTTGTTGGTGTATTTAACGTCTACTCTAACTAGCGAATGCTGTCAATACGATGGCGTCCCAGACAAGTTGAGCCCTGAATGACGTCGTCGTCCAGGACCGCCCTTGGGTGGTCGACAGTTGCGAGATGCGTGAGCTTCGAAGATCTTTTATGGCCAGACAAAGGGCCCGGTGTAAGCACCAAAAGGTTCTCGGCTCAGCATGGCCCGAAGGCAAGCTCGCGATGATTCCAGGGTCGGCCTGGTATTTTTGGCCTGCGCCTCCAATCATGAGGAACTATCTAGTAAAGGAGGCCAGCGACTATGGGCACGAGGTTCCAGCCCCGGCGCAGTTCACTGGTCTCGTCCTCCAGACCTCCAGACTGACCGCCGCAGTGTTTTATCCCCCCCACGAGGGGAGCTAGGCCACATTGGATTTTTTCAACGTTTTTTCCCAAAATCTCACTAAGTACTTAATGGTATCTAAGAATGGACTTTCAACGCAACAAGTCACGATGCCAGAGTGGTTAATGGGTGAGACTTGAATACTTCGTTCAAGCCATCTCATGGCTTCGGCCGCGTAGGTTCGAACCCTACTCGTGACGTTCATTTTTTGCATTTTTTTCTTCCCAGCCTGTTGACCTATTAAACGCGAACATGCATGTCCAAGCTTTGTTTTCAAAAGACCATAGGTCTCTTTTCTTTTTTTTTTATAGCCCGGTCGAATCCAGGCCCCGGCATGATATGCTTATTATCCCGACAAATATCTGCCTGAGGAAAACACAGTCTCCTCATGGCAGTTTCCTCTAGTACCCATGCAAATCTCTATCCGTGTCTCGTATATACCAAGCCCTCACAGCAAATAATGCAAAATATTGTGGCAATTACCATCCGAAACTGATGTCTCCACTCTCAATAACACCCGGAACTTGTGTCAAAATGGCGTTGATGCCGTAGCCGCAAAAATGGCCAAGAATCACGGCTATCAAAATCAAAGAAGGAAATATCCCAAGGGGACATCATACTAGATCATTTTATTTCCCTTGATCCAGCTTTCTAGCCCCAAGAAACATCGCTCGCTGCAGGCCAAACAGAGACTTGAATAAAGAAAGAAGCCAAGCACGAAGCTACCTAAGCAAGCAAACAAGAGCCCCTACAGATTTAAATGATTTCAGAGTCCTTTTGCTTTTGATGCCACCTTTGGCACAGCCCTCTTCAGCCGACGAGACAAACCACTAGCTCTGGCCTTCATAACCACCTTTTGAAATACGTACAGAAGCTGCACAATTTGTCATCTTGTAACTGGCTTCTTCAGAAGACCAGATATTCTCTTTCCATCTTGGACTTCTGAGAGAAAGAGGGCGAAGGCTCATGTTGGCTGCATTCTTACACAGGTCAAGAAGTGTAATAGCACTTATTGTTTTAAAAGGGGTAGAAGAGGGTCACAAAAGTACCTATGATTAACACAACAACTGTGGAAGCCATGGAGCTAGTGGCACAGTAGCTTTGCAGCTTTCAATAGATGTAAATGTACACGCTCGCCAAAACCGGGGCTTAGTAGAGTTTATATTTCGCAAAATGACAACAGGCCGTCCGAGAAGGTGGCGGGGAAGTAGGATCTCAACAAATGGCTTACAATGCAAAGTTGGCCACACCAATCTGAGATATATGTCAGTTCACTCTCCTCCATACATATTGCTGATCGGTAGAATATAGGGAACTTTATTAGCTAGTAGGAAACTTATTCTAGCCATGGGTATTTAACACTGCAAAAAAACGTATTTTCTACACTTGCATGCAGGTTGTATATCTCTAGGCTCAATGCATGTCATATAAATTACGTTCTTGATAACCTGTCTCGCCCTCTTTTGTGTATACATGGTTGCCATCACGGGGTAGGGGTGGAATCATTGGCAATTATCAGCAGAGTAGCGGTGGTGTGGCATGTGCCATCACACCACTACAGACTATTTCTCTAGAATGTCTTCACAGGCCTACCAAAGTCTTGTTAATCCATGAAAAGACCCCTAGCTATCAAACAGTGCCGAGGTTTTTGGTGAGATCAAAGTTTGCACAGAAATGTTATACACCAGTCACCCCCTTCTCCCTTGCTAGACAACATAGTAAATAGATATGGATAATCCACACACAGTGCATGTAGTATTTTGTTTGATTGATAAGCCACCCGATCTCCGCGACAAGGATGTCTTACATGCAGCGATCTCCACGTGATGATACTTTTTTCTTGCTCTCATGTACAGTTGGGCACTTGTCTTAGCATCAACATGGTACATGCAAGCATCAAATGAAACTGTGTTATTCTGCCAAGTGGCACGGATCAATCCCAATCCCCCTTTGTTTCAGGATCAAAGTTGGAATAAAACCGAAGTCCGGCAGAGGCGTAGTGCATCAGGCGTCCCACAACTTTAATCTAGCCACAAACCACACATGTATTCACATCTAAACTTGAACATTTGCATCACAATATAGAAACAGGAGGAGGTAAGGTAAAAACACCATGTTTGGATATATGTATGAAGGCTTCTCTAATTATGCTCCCAAAGCAAAAAATTATCTGATAAACTTAGAGAGAAAATATGGGTACAGCGCTAGAAAGGAAATAGTAAAAAGAAAAATACGGCTCATCAGAGCATGTCGAAAAGAAAATATAAAGTAGAGGCATGAATGTTACGTTACGGCTTAGCGTCACGTGTTGCCCTAGAGCAATCACAGAGTTGATCGTTTCAAGCTTAGTTGGCAGCGCCCATGTTCTTGACACCCTCCTGCATGGCGGAGAGCAGGCGCCAGTCGTAGCTGTCTTCAGCCAGACTCCAGGCCATGATACCACCCAGACCTCTAGCAGCAATGATCTCGGTGAACTTGCGCTGAACAAGGGCGGGGGTGTCCCAGGTCCAGAAGCGGCTAGACTCGGTGTCAACGTACCACTGGCCACCGTTCTCGACATCCTCAACACCGTTGTCGAAGGCCTCCTTGAAGGACTCGGTGAGGGGCTTGACAACGGGGGCGTCACTGGCAGTGCAAGTACCGAAGGAAGGCTGGCAGTCAGTACCGCAGTGGTCGGTGGTGACACCGCAGAAACCCCACTTAGAGCAGCAGCCACCCCAGGTGGTACCCTCGCACTTGAAACCGGTAGTACCACCGCAAGTGCCGTCGGTAGAAGGGACCAGGTTGGAGGTGTCGACGACAACAGGGAAGGAAGAGGCCTCGAAGGTCGAAGCACCAGAGTTGTTGGCATCAGTACCGTTCTCGAACTCAGCGGCAACCAGAGGGCAGCCAATGGGCTGAGTGCACGACGCGGCATCCTGCAGGGTGAAGTACTTGGCGTAGAAAGCAATACCCAGGTGCAGCTTGGAGGCGGGGAAACCGCGCTCAATGTAGGTGTCAATGGTGGCCAGAGAGCTCTTGATGTCGGTGTGGTGCTTGGAGAGACCGTCACGGCGGTTGATAAGGTCGTAGGTCATGACGTTGACGTAGTCAACAGCAGCGTCGATCTCAGGGATCTTCTCAGCGGTGTAGGCCATCATGTCACGCTCCATACCAGGGACAGCGATGGAAAGCTCCTTCTCGCCAATGGCCTTCTTAACCTCAGCCAGGAGCAGGGGGTAGGTTTCGATCTCAGACTCGTCATTGGGCACCTGCTTGTAGTCGGCACCGTTGCCAACTGGGTACTCCCAGTCCATGTCCACACCGTCGTAGCCGAGTCTTTCCACAGTGGCGGCAATGTTCTTGGCAAACAGAGCACGAGACTCGGCAGAGCGAGCACCCAGGCGGAAGCCGGCATTGTCACCCCAGCCACCAATGGCCATGCTAACCTTGACGTTCTCGTCGAACATGGCGCGGATCTCGCTCAGCTCCTTGAAAGGAACGTATTCACCAACAGGGTCGGTGGTGAACAGCGACGAGTTAGCAAAGGCAGTAATGACGTGGGTGATGCCAGCGGTCATGGTTTTGTTGGGGAGAACAGTAGTGTGGTACCTAGTGAGTGGGTATGTGTTAGATCCGATCAACAACAAGTCATAGTATATGTGCCACTTACTGGTCGAAGTACAGAATGTAGCGCGCACCGTTAGAGCCACCCTTGATAGTGGGAGGGGCAGTTCCGGTGGGGTTGGCGGAAGAGACCGACGACGGAGTAGCGGGGGTCTCAGGAGTGGAGGTCTTTTCCTCGGTGCTGCGAGAAGAGCAGGGAGGAGCGGCAGCGGCGGTAGCCGCCCACATGGCAAGGGCCGAGGCAAAGGCAGAAATGCGGACCATCTTGAATTATAAAGAGTGACAAGAGTATAGATAAAAGAGTGAAGAAGAGTGGGTGTAGATTATTAGATTCAGCGAACAATGATGTACCAGCACAAGAGAGTATGTGGTAGATGCACAGCAACACAGAACTTCTAATGTGAATGAATGAATGACTGTCCAACTGTGAAAAGGAGCACTGAGGATGGAGAAGAAAGGAAGAACTGAACACAAACAAGCGGCGAGACAATACCATCTTATATACAGATCGAGAAGGACAAAGAGGGGGAGGCAGGCCAACGTCTAGCTTCACTCAAAGGCATAGCCTCCGACATGAAACCGGGATGAAGCTCGACCCCTTGCTCTCGGCATTGGTTAAAATCCAATAAAAGCAAAAGTAAGATGGAACAGCCCCATGAATCGTACTTTGATCTGGTGTAAGCAAACATGCAGCAGACCAGACCGGGGTAGGGACATCCAAGTCCCAACCGGCTAATATGCAATCGAGTCTAAGCCCTTCCTTTTCAACCTCCATCCCTGCCCACCATGGGGGGATGCCAAGATTTTGGTCCTTTGGTTGTTAGTCTTCATGTTTTCATAATTCAGGGAAAATAATAAACACGCCGGTTAACCAAATTAAAATCACCATACCCTTCCCCTCCACATCTCCTAGCAGCAAATGGAAGCTCTCCTTCACGCTCGTTCCTCGCCGGGTCTCCCGGGGCAGCCAGGCTTGCTACAGTAAGCTCTTTTCTTTGACCTCTGTCCCTCTACCCCAAGAAGGCAAACAAGCCTGTTTTGGCCATAGTCGTCGTGTCTAGTCCTCAAGCAGGGGGAGGCAAAGAGAGAAGGCAAAAAGAGGGATCACGACGGTTTGACTTGGGGAGTCTGTGGCCATGACAGTGATCATTTGTCAATGTCACTGCTGTCTTTGTGTGTTAGCTGTTAGCATCTTTGTTGTTTCTTGTCAAGAGAGAGCCCCCTCCTGTGGCATGTCCCCTCGTTAACCCAGGCTTGCTCCGCTACTTCCTCTTTGAGCAAGG
Source organism: Ceratocystis huliohia (assembly GCA_038382965.1). Lineage (NCBI taxonomy): Eukaryota > Fungi > Ascomycota > Sordariomycetes > Microascales > Ceratocystidaceae > Ceratocystis > Ceratocystis huliohia. The sequence goes on along the minus strand of JAXCEX010000059.1, from coordinate 102,871 downwards.
CAACTTCCCTGAAATATCGACCAGCATTCTTTGGCCGCATCGGAGATGGCTCCTGCTTATTTCTCCTTGTAGAAGTTTCCTCGTTTTGACTCAAATGCAGAAAATTAGGATGAAGATTGCCCCTCTTTTCCCCAGCTCCTTCCTAACTTGTCTACTACAGACAGACGGTACCTTGCCTAAGCTACACCCACCCACTACCAAATACCTGCCTGCCTCCTACTACCATCCGACCCTTCTGCCGGCATATTGCGATCTTCCCCCTTTACATCTCCTTCGTGCCAAGTATAAAAAGCATATTGCAAGAGAAAGTTCCTATTCCTGACCGGGATGGCACTCCTTTCAAGGCGAAAATGTTGGCCACTGGAATTCTAGCGTTGTTCCACGGCTTTACTAGTCCTCATCCCATCAAAATTGGTGTTTGAGAAAGGGGGGGAGGATTTGGGGGGGGGGGGGGGGTGCTTACTAGATACGCGGAGCTACTGCTCAGGAAGTTTAACCTTAGCGCTTTGGTTAAGCATTGTGTAAAAGTACCCACCCACCCCTTGAACATACTTGGACAGGATATCCACATGCCACAGAATCGTCTCGTTTGGGACGGTGCTCAACCTTCCGTCGCCCCTTCAAAGAGCAGAGCCGGAGTCTCTACAAACTAGCGTCCTGGAATTGCACTTGAGGCTTGACTCTACAAATACCCACCCTTGCCTTCCTCACCATCATCATCAGCAACGACAACAACAGTATACTACACGTCCATCCTAGACATGTACAACGTATCAGCGGAACGTGTGGAACTCAGTCGTGGAGTCTTGCATGCGCACGACACAAGTGCTCATGACAGGCCGTCTTTCCAATGGGTGCATTTGGCTGGCTTGTGCGCACAACATACCCTGTACATGAACACTACGCTGATGCACACTTGCATAAAGAGAGGATACATGCATGTCTAGCCTCCGACTTACCGTAATAACTGCCGCAGATTCCCAATAAGTAACGACTTGTCGTTCTTATGCATCTCCTGTTCTCACTCTTTTGTTTGCTTGCCTTCCCCCTCTACACTTTGATTGCTTTCTGACGAAGGCCCGTGCCAAATTTATTTCTCTATACCCTTGATTTGAGCTAATCCCAATCTACCTTACTTCCCAAACATGTCCCTTGTTCCCTCACAGTGTCCATGCGCGCAACACCCGTCTATGGCTGTGGTGAACTCGTCGTGTCAAAGCTCCCTGAATCTTGCGCATCTATTTTTGTAACCCTAAGGTGAGACTTTGTTGTTGTCCTATCTAATTCGAGTTTGGTGTTGTTGTTACGATTAGAGCCTGCAATGCCCAGACATCCCGGCATAGTAACGACTTGCAGCACCATCATCATCATCAGTAGCTTCAAAGGAGGCAGATCTTGATTACCGACTTTTCCACGCCTGGATTTAGGGTTTGATTGGCAAGATTCTTTGTTTCCTGTGTCTCTACCCTGTCTCGCTACTGATCACATCTTCTCCATCTGCATCTGCTCACCTCCCCACCACCCTCTCCCATCATACCTCGAGCCTTGCCTTACCGCTAGTTGGTATCGCTAGTCGGTATGAATGTGAAATCGTGGCTAGCCCCCCCCCCCTGCCCAGCCATTCCATCTTTTGTACTCTACTTCACCACTTGAGCAATTCGCTCCGCCCTTTACCCTGCTTCCTCCTCTCCTCGATTCTATGCTTAATTTAATAGATTACTCGCCAAACACTGAAAACTAATAATAATAATAACAACGAAAAGGAACAAAGAAAGAGAAACCCACGTTCCCTAGGTTGGCTGCTCCAGATCGTGAGAGTGTTTTCCCAGGCTCTTTTTATTTCCTACAAGCAGCATTGTAATTTGCTTCCACCACTCAGCCCCTCTCGCCCACTGACAAGTTTGTGTTTCTCCTCCTTATACTGGCTTCTTTGTATGCATCATAAAGCTCCGATATAATGATTATCAATATGGATAATGCTATATCATCTCAAAGTTACTGACCAGCATGCTCCGCGCTTGGGCCAGTTCCCACACTCGGATTTTACACGTGATTACATGTTGTTTGTATGCATCAATAAGGCAGCCAAATAAATTGCCATCGGCCTTCAGATTAGGCTTTACTGAGGTAGGGTCGGCGACTTACGATACCCAGGAAGGGATTCTGTTATGCTCTACCCCGGTGAGCGTCATTTTTCCAACTACCTCATCTAAGATCATTTCTCATCGATAAGTGTTGCCTGATAAAAGGAGAAGGGGTGGGGGCGAGTCTGACCACTTTCGTTATGAAGTATGAAGTATGTCATATTCTGGCGGTGGTCAAAGCCCAGCGTTATTCCACATGTGTAGGGGAAACGTGAGCGAAATTCTCGCGTTTCCAATCTTGATACGATAACGATAATATGAGCCAGAACTAAAAGAAACCCTTACCAACCCTAAAGCGCGACCGGAGGTAAATTGTCTGCCTCTGATTGGCTGCCTCTTGATTATGCATCATTGCCCCACATATATCCAATCAGGACGGGTCTTTGGGCGAAGCTCCTGAACCTCAGCCTATCCCGCTGCCGATGTCCCCCCCAACCTAAGCCGCTCCCTAAGAAAACGCCGTCCCGAATCCCGTGCCCGGACTTGCTTGCCCCGGACACCGTGACCTACCTGACGTGTCTCCACAAATATCCGTCTCCACCTGTGTTGAAGCAGGCTTCGGTCAGGTAGAAAACACTCACATCTTTTGTGACCCTTCGCATAGTTTTCCATTGAAACGATGGCCGGCCAAGACATGCCGCCTGCTGGCGGCTACTCCGCTGTTCAGTACAAGGTTGGCTCTTCCTCTCCTGATTGCGTCTCCCGTAGTGGCAAGCTCGGCAAGCTCGGCTACCTTGACTGTCTCTAGTAGCGCCGCCGTAACAGAAACAAACACATGGACAGCACTTCCTAACACCTCATTTCCTTCTAGAGAAACCTCCCCGCACGCGGCTTCCGCCCTGGTGTCCTTCTGCTTGGCACTACTGCCATTGTCGCGTACGGCTGGTACAGACTGATCCACGGAATCCGCGAAGCCAAGTCCGTCTCCTAGTCCTAGTGCCCTTTCACCACTACCTAGCACATCCCTAGCCTCTGAGTCGCCTTGACATACTAAATACACATCTATCGACGTGATTCAGCTAACACTTCTCAACAGTGAACTTGCCCGCGAGAAGATGTGGGCACGCATGTACATCATGCCTGCCTTGCAAGCCGAGGAAGATCGCGATCTAGTGCGTCGCTGGTATGCTGACCAGGCTCGTGAAAAGGCCCTTCTCGGCACCACCACCAAGGCCTACAACACCGACCGCTTTGTCCGTCCAAACATTGCTCTGACGCCCTCGCGTGCTCTGAGCCCCCAGGTGGACCCCCGGTCTCTGTAAAATCAGTTGCTAATTAGCACTAAATGCAGCAGCGTATGGAGGTGCTGCCGAGACTGGTGCTCTTCTCTTGCTACTACCGCTATCGTCACAATGAGCAGTCGAAATGGCGCTTCCATTCACTACAAAGAACAGACACTGCTTTACGCAAGCAAGCAATTCAATAAACAGAAACAAAGACATACATAAAATTACTAAACTCATTGATGAATCCCTATAACAACTGCAACCGCCAATCTATGGATAAACTTGATGTATATGCAATGCAAACCTATTTACATAGTCCAAACTCTGCCTTCCGAATCGCCCTTGTCACTTCACGATGACACAGCCTGTACAATTTTGAAACCCTCAGACACAAGCTTTGTGATCTCCTCGTTCTTGTGCTGCAGTAGGCCTAAGGCAAAGGCCACATCATTCCACTGTCTCTCAGTTTCGCATCGGGCCAGCCTAGCCGCCAGCTTCTCCGACAACTGCTTGGAATGTTTGTCCTTTTCTACAAAACCAAGCAAGAAACGGATGATGCGGCGGAAGCTCTCCTCTGCTAGGTTGGGCTCAGCACTAAGTAGAGAGAACATGTCAACAAAGTGGTTGTACACAGCATTGTCTTTGGTGCTGAGCTCTGTGAAGAACATGCGTGCCAGGTCTGCAATACGCCGGTCTTCGTCTTCTAGACACTTTGCCATTTCCCCTAGCTGGCCCTTCACTTTGACCTGGCCAGCGAGAATGAGGAATGTCAGAGTCATGAGGCATGTTCGTTTGACACTAGCATCGTCGTCAGCTAGACGGCGGTACAGGAAATCAGTATTCTCGTCAATGAGATGGTTGAAGCACACGGCCATGTCGCCCAGGGCAATCACCGCATTGGACCGCACGGTGGCGTTGGATGATCGTTCCATGATTGTGATGAGAAGTGGGAGATTGGCTTCGCAGTACTCTGAGCTGACACACATGAGCTTTGCCAGACAGAGCGTAGCAGCTTCCTGAAGACCCTTGTCTGTGTATTTGGTCGAGGCTGCGCAAATCTCAGCCACTATAGGGCCGAAGAGAGCCAGCAAGCTCTGAGGACCATAGAGAAGCTCACGCTCTCTGATGTGGGCCATGGCCTCGGTGAAGTCGTCTTCGGTAGTACCACCAATAAGATCTAGTTCATCGGCAGGGGTGTCCTTGTCCTTTCCGGGCGCGGCTGCTGCGGCTTTCTCGGCAGACTGCTTTTCTCTCTCCTGCTTACGTCGCTTGAAGTCTTGTTCACAAAGCTCAAGATGTACAATCTGCTTTATGGCTACATGTCCAACGATGAAGAGGAGCTGTGATAGACCGACTGCCACGTCACGACTCTTGAATTGGCTAGAAGGGCGGCCTTGGCTCTGATTCTGGGTTTGGGTGGTGTCTACATCCATCATTTGAGTTTGAGTATCGTTACTCGAAGTTGGCCTTGAGCTTGGGTTCCCAAATACTGCTCTGGTCTTCCGCCGGATAATAGATGAGCAGAGAGTGTCTGGATGTTTGGCCAGCGCATAGATGGCATTGATGGCCTGTTCGGCAACGCCATACCACTCCTTGCTATCCGTAGCAATTTCTATTATGGAAGTCAGGCGAGAGAGAACCGCATGGTCATTTATGAGACGCGAAAAAGTTATGGGCTTCCCTCCCAGCCCTTCTTTGCTGCGCCCAGTCGGGTTGATGTGCCGAAGGGCAATGCATGTGTACTTGGCAAGAAGCATATCAGTACGACCATAGCTACCAAGGCCAGTGCGCAGCATCGTCTCCATTTCACCCACGGCAATTTCAGGGGTTGCAGTAGCCATCATCCCAAGTACAATGATAGAGCCGCGTCTATGAGCACGGGATATTTCACGCTTTTGGACGCCGTAGACTTGCCACAGCTTGGTTATGACAGCCTCAGGGATTAAACCACCCTTCATCATGGTGCTCAGCAGCTGTTCTAGCGATGTCAATTCAGCAGGAGTAGCTCCAAAGGTTAGACTGATCATGTTGCGTGCAACATAGTTTGCAGCATCATTGGGGCTGAAAGAGTCTGGGGCCTCGAAGAAAAGACGACGATAACATTCAATGAGATGGGTCTGCACACCCTTGCCTTCATCGCTATTTCCTTTAGTCCAAATTAAGCGCAGCATGCGGCGAATGCCGACTTTGTTTTGCTCAATATCATAAGCATCGCCAATCTCAAAGTAATCCATAGCCTCAATCACCTCGCTCTTGTTGCGTGAGCCTAGAAGCTGGCAGACCGTCTCAGTAGATTCATGAAGAACATCAATGAATTTGAGAGCCTCTGTATAGTAGCGTTTGGTAAGAGATATCTTTTCTATGGCCTCGGATGTAGCAGCGGCCGTCTGAGCCTTTTTGACAGCTGCAATCTTCTGTTCGTCTGTCATTTCATTGAAGCCCTTGGGCCCGTGATCGCTGGGAGAATCCCCGTCGAGAAGTTGCGAGTTGCCTTCCATCTCCGGCATATCCGAAGGAGGCTGTAGGGAGTCTAACTCCTCGTTGGCTTTGTCTAGTCGCTCTTGCCACTCTTTCCGAGATAGACGTGCACCGTGCATGACCGTAAATGGGTGGGTTTTGATGAGAGTTCCCATAAGCTTAATAGCATTACGACGCACATGGCTGCTTTTGTCTTCAAGACTGCGGCATGCAAGCTCAGCGACTCTTTGTCGCCTCTTGGGGAACTTTTGCTCAAGCGCACACAGCCGTACATACACCTGAATCGCACGGCAGCGGCAGTAAGGGTTGATGTCAAGAAAACGCTCCTCTAGCACATCAAAAAAGGCATTGAGCTGTGTCTTGTAGTTCTCGCCCCTTTCCTCTAGACGGCTGAGATAGGCGATCATGTTGCCACACACTTCAATCAGGGCACAACGAAGTGTGTAAGACTCGCTGTCAAGTTGCTTGGCTAATATAGTGACTTGCTTGATGACGATTCTAGGCGCGAGCTCCGACAGACGCACAATAAAGGTAGATACTGATTTGGGCCCGCGAGTGTCGTTGGAGTTGAATTCTTTATTGCTGAGTTCGCGTAGAACCTCTTCTGCTAGTTGGGGATAGTCGTAAGTCTCCGCAAGAATATGTAGGAACTCGGCCATGGGCTCGGGGAGATGCTCAAAGTACGTGAGATTTTGCACGATTGATATTTGCGCCGCTATAAAGAGTCTCAGTATAGATATTTAAAGCATGACTTGGTCTTCCCTATTTTATCAGACTTACCATATGCGTGGCCGTGATGCTTCACAGCAATGCACAGAACCTTAAATGCATGCATTTTGATTGTGGTATTTTTGACTCGCTGCTCGCTCTCTAGAACCGTAGAAACAGGCCGTGTCATCAGCCCAATGAAGGTGTCACGCTCGGGCGTGGTCAGAAAGATCTTGGAAAGCTTCAACTTGAGAACTTTGCACATTATATCTAGTGCTGTCTGAAGTTGCGTCTCGGAGTTCCAACTACCGTCCTTTTCCTTTGAAGCAGTCGTCTTTTTGCCTTTTCCACGGCCAAGCCGTACGGGCGCGCCGGAGGGCTTTTCAGCTGCCTTTGTCTCCACGGCTGTTATGGTCCACTGTAAGAGAAAGCCGTACATCTCGAGCATTATCTTGTAGTGTTGCATAGTTTCTTGCTCTTCCTGGCTCTCAATATCGGCGTGGATTGCATCGGCCTGGACTGAAAGGCCGGACATGACGACGTCAAATATTCTGCCAAGGGTGTTGGCGGTAATGGAGCTGGAGTATCTGTTGGGTTTGGCTGATGTGTTAACGAATATTGCTTCAACGGACAGTTGGTCTAGCACTTACTTGAGAATGAACTGCAATGAGTCAAAGTAGAGTGCTCTTGCAAGAGATTCGGGGCTTTCTGCCACAGCATCTACGATCTGATCCAATATGGCAGCCACATGGTCATCGGTGATTGAATCGGGGTCATTTTCGCAGTCGAGCAACTGGCCGTCGGCTTCATTCGTCGGCACAGAAAACGGATCGCTCATGTAATGCTTAAGAGCATCATTGATATCGAAATTGGCCGACTCCATAGAAGCGGCGGGTGTTCTGGTATCGATTCGAGGGTAGAGTTGAAAGGGAGAAGGTGGGGTATACCGTTGACAGCCCTTTGTTCTATTTGTGTGTATCTGCACTTGATGAAGGCAAGGCCGTTTCTAGAAGGAGTGAAAAAAAATTGGTGGATCGTTTGGTAACTAGCGGCTTTCTGTGCGGGAAATGTGGTGGTTATGCCTTTTTTTTAGGACATTAAAGTCCGCGATAACTTGGAGAAATTTGAGAAAGAAGTCGCCAAGTGGTAAACATCACGGCTGTAACCCATTTACGCCTTACTTAGAAGAGTAGTTTGTTGTTTAAAGCAACGCTTTGTTGCTCATTTTGCGTATTTTTGTTTTCTTTGTTGTGGGGCTGTCAGCTGTAAAAGCGCTATGGGTCAGCTGTTGGCAGTCTTCTTTTTCTTTGAGCTGAACGCGCCCAAAAGAATTATGTTGTAACACTAGTAGTAGTAATTTGAAGCTGTCAAGTTGTCACAAGCAGGACTAATATATAACAACACTCCAATTCTTGTCTTGTCCTTTGCCTCTATCCAGACTCCTATCTCCCCATTTTCAATTCTATCTACGACCTGTTTTCCATGACGTTTTGTTGATGTTGCTGTGAGCCTTTAACCCTTGTCACTCGCTGTAAAAGCCTTTACATCAATACTCACATCGCGCTGCATCTCCTCTGTGATCTTTTCCTCCACATTGCTCTCTTCAATCTTCTCGAATCGATAACATCCTAGCTTTTCGCCCTTTCTTCATACCATCAATACATCGGCACTAATCAACCGAAACCTCAAAGCCCGTTTCAGTAGCCGAATATGGAAAACTCGCAGCCCCCTCATGTCAATGATAGTCATACATCTCAACAACATGCCCTCACGTTTTCCATGGTAGATCCTTCTGCATATGCGCAACCACAACCACAACCACCACCCCAGCCGACTTATGTGCAACCACGGCATGCAGCTATGGAAGAGCCAGATGAAGAACAATTGAGTTCTGAAGAAGAAGAAGAGGAGGAGGAGGAGGAGGCCATTGATCCTACCATAGTCAAAGACATGGAGCAGCTGCAAAGACAAATACCAGGATTCAGAAACCATTACCGTCTAATCAAGCGTATTGGCGAAGGTACACACTAGACCTCGTCATGGATACGTCATTTCTGACAATTACTAACTCGGATATGTGATAGGCACATTCTCAACTGTCTACAAAGCCGAAGACCTCTTGTATGACAATTACGATAATACCTGGGATCTTGAACTCGAGGATCACAAATGGGAGGCGCCCCCCATCAAGACTCGTCATAACAACCGACCCTATACGAAGCGCCAACCAAAGTTTGTCGCTATTAAAAAGATTTATGTTACCAGCAGCCCACAGCGTATCCTCAATGAACTAGAACTTCTTCATGACCTACAAGGTTGTGAGGCAGTCTGTCCTCTTATCACAGCCTTTCGGTATACCGACCAGGTCCTCGCTGTACTGCCATACTTCCGCCACACCGACTTCCGCGACTACTTCCGCCACATGACCATGAGAGACACATCGATTTATTTGCGCCTACTCTTCATCGCACTTGAAAACGTCCACGAACATCATATTCTCCATCGAGATATCAAGCCTACGAACTTTCTTTACAACCCCAAAACCCAACGCGGCGTCCTCGTAGACTTCGGTCTAGCTGAACGTGAGGGTGTTGACGGCAAGCCCTGCGTATGTCATGAACGACCCGAACGACGACGTGAACGCATCGAGTCCAGCCTGGCCGCAAACTCTGGTCGCACACAGCTAGGCTATCCTGAGCATGATACAAGACCATCGCGTCGTGCAAACCGTGCCGGTACCCGCGGCTTTCGTGCGCCCGAGGTACTATTTAAATGTACGGAACAAACAACAAAGCTCGATATATGGTCAGCAGGCGTCATCTTGCTGACTATTATGAGCAAGCGGTTCCCTTTTTTCAACAGCTCAGATGATGTGGATGCGCTCATTGAAATTTCTACTATATTCGGTACCCGCGAGATGAAGAAGGCAGGATTGCTCCATGGATGTGTATTGGAAACCACACTCCCCACGATTGGCACTAATGGATTCACTCTGGAGAAGATCATTTTGTGGTCAACTTGCCGGACAGAAGGCGGGTCTGATGGTAAAGGAGACCCATTGAATGAGGAGGAGCTTCTGGCTGTCGACTTCCTGAAGCGTTGTATGACATTAGACCCATCAAAGAGGCTCTCGGCAAAAGAAGCTCTCCAGCATGATTTTTTGCGCTTGGGACTACCCCAAGCAGAGACTGACGAAGAATTAAACCTCGTCCAACCCCCAGCACATTCTTTTGACGCATGAATCTCATTTAGAACATTTCCTTTTTTTGTTTATGAGTTATTTTTCTTTTTGTAACAATCCGTACTATGTAATATGTAGCCAATAGCATGCTAAACCATACATTTTTGGGATATGAAATTAGACTTGAAATAAACTTGTTCATCTTCAAGTAAAGAAAAAAAAAATAAGGCCGAAACAAAAATCATACTGACTGATCTTGTGATAGGGTTAACCGTTGTGTTGGTCCCATTTTAAGAACAAGGATTATTGTATGTCACATTGGTCACACAAAGGCCTGTCCTATCTGTCTGTGTAACAAAAGAAATTGTGAAAGGCAACCAACCTTTATCGTTTGTTTTTTCCCAATACTTTACTACTTTTATTATCAGGAGTTGTGATCTACACTGAAAGCTACACCCCGGCACGGGAACTGGACTTGAGCCATTGCATCTGGTCGCTTTCAATTACTTTCATTTTTGTTAAGTCTAGCATTCCGTTTAACAGCGGTTGGACGTGACTTGGCTGATTCACAATCCCGGAGCATCTTTTCCATGTACAATTCATTCATGATCCCAATATAGAAAAAAAGTTACTCTTTCTGCCTCCGTTTTCCTTCTCTTTTCTTTTTTCCAACGCCCGGCAATAATCAAGGAGATAGAGATGGAGATTGGTTGTTCAGTTTTTTGTTATTTTGGGTGGGTTGTTGTTATTGTTGTGTAGAAAGAAGAAAAGAACAATATGCTTTCAAACGTAGGGTATTTACGCAACAAGTTCAACAACACCGCCGGCAGCAGTGATCTTCTGCTCAGCCAGCTTGCTCACCCATCTTGCCCGCACAACCAGGGGGATCTCGGGGATGCGGCCCTTGCCCAGAACCTTGGAGTAGCCCAGGGGGAGCAGGTCAAGGACGGGAGCAGTGTCCTTCTTGGCGTCGGAAATGTAGGCATCACGGGTCTCAGTAGGAACCAGCGACCAAAGCTAGAGAAATATGTTAGTTGATGAATTATTTAGAGCCTATCAAAGGTAGGCTGTAGCTAGCGACAAGTCTGACTTTGTCGTCGCTGATATGGTTCGGTAAGAGGGGGTAAGTACCTTGTCGATGTTGATCACGGGCTTCCAGAAGTGGTTCTGCTGCTTGTGGTAGTAGCGCATACCAACCTTACCGAAGTAACCGGGATGGTACTTGTCCATGTTGGTACGGTGGCTGTATTTTTAGTCAGTATGGATGATCTTGTCGCAGTAAGCTAATATTTCAAGGAAACTCACTGGTGCTGGCCACCAGCCAGACCACGACCACCGGGATGTTTCTATTGCAAGAGCTTAGTTAGTATTGGTGAGATCGGTGTTGCCTTCGATTTATCGAAAATCGTCTTGTCGCTTCGTTGGATAGGAACTTCAGTAGATCAATCGATGAGTCGGGGCTTTGAGATTGGGAACGGGGAGTTGCTCATACGCGGTGCTTGCCGATACGACCGTTACCGGCCGAAACGTGACCCCGGCTGTAGTAAGAATAGTCAGTTTCATTGTACGCTTAATTTTTACAGATATATTATGGCTGCGGATGTGTATGTTTGGGGTTGGATGTGTCGTCGATAATTTCAGAGCATCCCACGATGTCCAAGGCAACAAAAACCCCTCCTTTCACGCTGTGCGAACAGCTGAAAAGAGGTTCATTGTATCGTGGTTGGGATATTATCGATTCGAGGAGAGGGCAAAGTTATCGAGAGTAACAACGTACTGCTTCCGAGTCTTGGTGAATCTGGTAGGCATGGTGATAAGGTCGTCCCTGGTTGAACAACTGGAGATGCTTGCAAGGGAAATTGAGAGCAGAGAGATTTCAGATTCGTCCAACCGAGATGTGATTTTTGCTAGCTTGGCTAGAAGGCACAGAGTGGAGCGCTGGTCTTTTTGTGGGGCTCGCACGAGATTTTTAGTGAGCCCTAAAGCTACTTGTTTTAGTGGCCACATAAAATGATGGGGAAAAATGAAAAAATAAAGCGCCACAATAAACAAGGTCGTGCCACAGTATGGTATTGCACGTGACCCCGCGTCTGTGGCGGGCATAGGCTTGGCTATTTTTGCCTCAGTCGCGCTAACTTGCCACGTTAGCGAAAGCTGCTCTATATCGTCGTCGCTAGTTTATTGTATGATGTCTTTTGTCACAAATATTTCATTGTTATAATACTTGGCCATTATGTCTTCTATTGAAAGTTCATCATCACAGTCTGGAAAATCTGCCAAATACCACCATCCTTATACCCCTTACGATGTTCAGCTCGAATTCATGAAAGCTGTCTATGGCGTTCTTGAAAAAGGAGATGGGCAGATTGGAATTATAGAAAGCCCCACGGGTACGGGAAAATCTCTGTCTTTGATATGTTCAGCCATGACATGGCTAAGGAACCACAAGTCATCAGAATTTGAACAATCTGTTAATGACACAAAGAAGCAGTACTTGGATGAGCCTGATTGGATTGTTGATCAATTGCTATCACAGAAGCGCAGAGAGCTTGGCCAAAAATGGGAGGAGAGAGAGGACAAATTAGAAAAGATCCGACAGAAAGAAAAGGTCATGGAGCAGAGATCAAACAAACGTCGGCGTATGGAAGAGGCTCATGCAGAAAGAGCTGAGACTGATGATATTGAGAATCGATTTTTACTTGAAGACACGGAAGATATGGGTCGCGATGACAATGATATGCTTTCCGGGTTTAGTAAAGAGACTCGAAATTTGTTATCTAGCTTGGGACTAGGTGGGCCGCGAAAGAAAGAAGACGAAGATGATGTTCTTGAAGAGCCCCTGAAGGTAGGTCAATGCGGAGAGAGGGTTAGTATGACTTTTGCTTATGACAAGCACTAACATGACTAGATATATTATGCTTCAAGAACTCACTCTCAATTAAGCCAATTTATAGCTGAACTCCGCCGGCCTGAATTCCCTTCCAGCTTGCCAATTTCGCTGCAGTCTAGTGACGACACAGATAAGTCAAAAGAACCAGTAAAGAGTATTCCTCTATCATCCCGCAAAAACCTATGTATCAATTCTCAAGTATCCTGCTTATCATCAGTGCAGGCCATCAACGACCGCTGTGCCGAACTTCAACAGTCAAAATCTGGCGCAAAATGCAAGTACATGCCCGGAGAAGATCTCCTTTCACAGACACACCAGTTCCGAGACACCGCTCTTGCAACTCTTCCTGATATCGAGGACTTGTATCGTCTTGGAAAATCACTTTCTGTATGCCCTTACTACGCGTCTCGAACTGCAGTTGCCGGAGCTGAGATCATTACTTTGCCATACCCACTTCTCCTACAAAAGAGCGCCCGGGACACACTAGGAATTAAGCTTGAGGGAAATGTAGTCATTATCGATGAGGCCCATAATATCATGGATGCAATCTCTAGTGTTCATGCGGCATCTATCAAGCTTAGCGAACTTAAGAGAGGCCGACAGATGCTCGGTATCTATGTCAAGAAGTTTGGCAAGAAGTTGAAACCTGAGAATCGGGTGCAAGTTGGTCGTGTTGGGAGAGTTATGGAGTGCCTGATTTCCTGGCTCACTGAGGCTCAAAACGGCAAAGTAAGAGTTAAAAGCATCGTATAGAAAATCAGGATTAATTTACTGACACAGTGGCTGTAGGGGGAGCATGCCATAGTTGGCGCTACAGAACTTCTTAGTCGAAAGGGCGCAGACCAGATCAATATGTTCAAGCTAGTTGAATATGTGCAAGAGTCAAAGTTGGCCTACAAAATCGAGGGATATCTTTCCTATGTGGAAGCAGAGCAAGCTAAGCAGGACGGCAAGTCAGCACCTCCGGCACCCAGCAAGCCCGTTTTGCAGACATTGGTATCGTTCTTGCTTGCCTTGACAAATTTGAGTTTTGAAGGCCGTATATTCTTTCAAAAGCTTGAACCTAGAGCACAGAATGGAGACGTGCAGCTGTCATATCTTTTGTTGTCGCCCACCCAGTCCTTTGCAAGCATTGCTTCGAGCGCACGAGCCGTAATTCTTGCTGGAGGAACAATGTCGCCATTCAACGACTATGTCTCCCATTTGTTCCCTTATCTCCCCCCCAGAAAGATCACAACGCTGAGCTGTGGACACGTGATCCCCTCATCAAACCTTTGTGTTTGGACATTAGGGAACAGTCGAAATGGATCATTTGAGTTTAGCTTTCAGCGACGGAGCGACAAGGACATGATTTCACAGCTTGGCATGTCCCTGTTAAACATGTGCAACGTGGTACCTGATGGTATGGTGGTGTTTTTCCCTAGCTATGGCTATCTCGAGGAGGTTGTCAAAGTCTGGCAGGGAAATAGCAAAGACCATAATAACATTTGGGAGCGTCTTCAAAGCCGCAAGGCTATTTTTTGCGAGTCAAAAACAGCTTCAAGTGATGAAACACTGCAGGCGTATACTGCAGCTATTATGAAAACCAGCGGGGTTAATAGCAACAAAGGGGCGATGCTACTTGGCGTTGTAGGCGGCAAGATGAGTGAAGGCATCAACTTTTCGGACCAGCTGGGACGCTGCGTAGTGATTGTTGGTTTGCCATTTCCGAACATCAACTCGCCGGACTGGAAGGCCAAGATGGAGTATATTGAAACATCTGCAGTCGAGCGACTGACTAAGCCGGAAAAGCAAGACGAGCCATTGATGCGTACATCAGCCCTGCTATCGCACGAACAGGCTGTCGCAATGGGTAAAAAAGAGGCACGGGAATTCTATGAAAACGCGTGTATGCGTGCTGTCAACCAAAGTATCGGCCGTGCTATTCGCCACCGCAACGATTACGCGGCGATTATCCTGGTGGACCGACGTTATGGCACGCAACGCATCCAGGATAAGCTGCCCAGATGGATCCGCGGAGGCATGGTATCTGAGAGTCACGAAAAGGGCTTACCGGAACTTATGGGGACATTGGGCAATTTTTTCCGCGCAAAGAAGAACATTTGAACACTTGGGTCAGTGTTAGCGGCGATGTGAAAGGGGAGATGCAAGAGGGAGGGAAAAGCGATGGGGGTAGAACATGGGGCGTGTGAGTAGGACATGCAAGACATTGGTGACGTCTCTCATAACCACGACGGTGCTTGATTGGCTGGGAGAACAGGCGAACGGCCCTCTCATTTTTCAGGTGGCAGTATGTCATGGGGCTAGCAATTTGATATTCCGAGCGTCATGGAAGTAGAAACATAACAGCAGGAGCTGTAGAGGCTTCAAAACAAGCCGGCACGGGACTTGCAAGTCTAGGATATTTACTTACGGTAGTTCGCTTCATCCTTTTCCCAGGAGGGCTTAGACGTAATGAGACATTGACCTCAGGAGCACAATCAACTCCGTCATGGGCACGAGACCCACAAAAAAAGGTTAACTTTGACTTACAAGTAGACCAGAATCTTTTGGCTTGGGATGGATGAATGATTCAAGGTGCTGTAGTTGAGGGTGGGCGGCAAGAGTTGTGTGGGTTGTGGATGCTTTGCACAGTTGACCATGTTGCAAGCGGTCTAGAATTAGGTATCGAGCCCTAGTACTATGAAAGCATTTAGGGAAAAAACCCCCCCCCCCCCCCCATGTGATAACCCACCCGTAGCGTAGCATCCAGCAGTGTCTTACAGGGCTTATACAGGAAAGTACTGAAGATTGTTGAAGACTCTTCAATACTGTTGCTTTGGGTCCCCTTGCAACCCTATTGCTGCGTTTGCCTCCCCGCGCGACTAATCCTTGCACCTTCCTACCGGCTTTCCTTCCTCCAGCTGTGTGGGGATTTTTTCTGCACGAGCTTTGCCGCACGTCCACCAATCTCTTCTTCCCCGCATGCTATCTTGTTGTGTTCTCCATGCATAGATGCATAGCCCTGGCCTTTGGAGTGTTGAAGCTCTCAGGTGAGAGACAGAGGCTCATGTTTCCCTGCCTGGTGTCACCTTCTGAGTTTTAGCATTTTTATCTTTTTCGTCTTTGCCCTATTATCCATTCTAGACCTATAACCTACTGGCCAAGACGACCTCTTACCACCGTTCAGACTCCCGCTTAAGAAGGTCTTCGCCGAAACCCAACCCGCTCCGCCTAGTGATCTAGGCACTTTTGCCGTCTGCTCTCAGCTGGCTCTGAAACCAGTTGGGCAAGTTCTGGCGAGAACCAGTGAGCTGGCTGGGAGGGTTTCAAGAGGGCCAGTTTACTACGTCCCATCTTTTGCTCTCGAAAAAATTGGGCAACCTCTGCGTTTCGCCTCTGCAGCCGCGGCTGCGTCTGCATCTATTAAGCCTTTTTCTGTCGTTGTTTCTGTTAAACTGTCCAGACCTAGGCTGGTGCGCGGCTGAACTGAGACAGTACGTGGTAAGTATAAAGAGCGGCTGTGTTTATAGTTGCCCTACCGTTGGCATCACGTGCAAGACTCAATTCACATGCAATTGTCTCGCTTTGTAACTAACAGAATAATTATGGCATAATAGGGAGATCTCTCTAACAAGACCTACCGATATATGCGATGCGCCCTGTCGGCCCGTACACACCTATTTATCTACTGCACGTATATATAGCAAGCCGTGATTCCGGCTACTAAATCACATCCCCCGACGTTCCTGGCTTAATTACCAACTCCAATATACTATATACTATCACCTCTACTTCTTCCATTAATCATCATGAAGCCAACACCACTTCTTTCAGAAGGACCCGATGTCCGTGAGGACATGGAGAAACTTTTCCAGAGTTTGATTGCAGAAGCCCATAATAAATATATCCAAACTGCTGAAAAAGGCAAGTCTGTTTCGTTCCTAGACCCATCAATGCGGTCTATTAGCGATCTCGTTGTGGCTATCGACCGACAAAATGACAAGTTTCAAGCTTTCCGCGAACAGAAGCGCGGCATAATTGATGTGGTAACCACGATTCTCCAGCCTGTCGACCAGCTTGGACAGGCCTTTGGTGGGCTCGCCGAGCAAGCGTTTGCTCCATCTCTCGCTATTTTCACAGCTGTTCGTCTTATTGTTGGTGCTGCAGACGGAGTTTCCCAAACATACGATGCTATAGTCGACATGTTTCAACGCTTACAAAGCTTTACAACTCGCCTGCACTTTTATTCCAGGGAAGAAATGTCGCCACAGTTGCGGGCAAAGTGTGTTGAGATCATGGCTGTGTTGTTCGAGGTCATGCTAGTAGCATTGTCAGAAATCAACCGTGGCCGTGTCAATTCTTACCTTCGCCGCTTAGCTGGGAAGGGCAGTCCAGTACAGGCCATTATCGACAAGCTTGACAATGTGGTAGAAGACGAAGCTGGTCTTGTTATGGCTGAGACCTTGGCCGAAATCAAGAGGACTATCGCAGTGCAACAGCATATAGAGGCGGAATTAAAAAAACTTAACGACGATTCTCGAGATCGGTCCATGTTGAGCAACCGCATCAAAATCAAAGAGATCATACACCCATCAGTCTACTCGGAAGACCGTTTTCGATACCTTGAAAAGTCTCGGACTCCTGGGACTGGTGACTGGCTAGTCCAAGACTCATCGTTCCAGGCATGGTTCAAGGGGGAAACACAGATCTTGTGGCTATCTGGGAGTCCGGGTAAGTCGTCATTTACTACTATCATACTGTCTACAATAAAGTAAGAAGTCCATATGCTAACCCCCTATTCCATAATACAGGCACTGGGAAATCATACATTGCAGCACGAGTCATCTCATGGATAAACGAGCAGCTATTCAAGTTGGAGGAACCGTCAATGGATTCTCTTGCGTACTTCTTCTTCCGTGATAACAGACCAGAAACTCGCTCCGTTCATCAGGCCATCCGGGATATCTCACACCAGCTCGCCGAAGATGACGATCTTTACTCAAAGACTCTGCTCTATAATATCTTGAGTGAAGACGACATTAAGACAATTCCTAGCGCCTTCAAGCAGTTACTGAAACAACCAATCTTGGATGACACCCGAAAACGGACCGTGTATCTCATTCTCGACGGCATTGACGAAGCTGAGCCTTCGGAACTGAAGATTTTGTTTGGTATGCTTCAGGATATGGCATCTCTCCATCTAGGCTCCATGGGAAACCCAGTTTCGTTCCAAGTAATGATTACTGGGCGACCTACTCTGCAAGATATGGTGGTTGCATTAGGTGAAGCAGACGGTGTTGGGCTCAGCCATATTGTCATAACCACCGAACGGTCCAGTGGTGATGTCAAGTTGTTCATCAACGAGGAAGTGAAGCGATTGCGCATTCTCAAACGCACCGACGAATCTACAAAACAAAAGATCGCTGGTCTTCTGAGCGATAAAGTGGGAGGCCTATTTATTTTGGCACAGTTTATGCTATCCGACATCAACAATAGCACACACATGTCCTCAATCTTCGAAAGCGTGCAACGATACCCGCAGAAAGCCGAAGATATGCTACGACAGACAATCTCTAGACTCCAGGATTCCCTGAATGCCGCCCAAATCAACGATCTCAACGAAATATTAATTTGGGTCACATGTGCGCAGGAGACACTAAAGCTCAGTGAAATCATAGCCATTTTTGAGCTGCGCTTTGGAGCCCCACCTCTCACTCTTGAGGAGACTCTTCGTGGGCCATACTCGTGCTTTTTTGCGCTCATTCGTGAGGACGGCCTCACTACAGCCGATCTCGTCAAGCAATTAGAAGGGAACAACTCAACCAAATCGCCAGTTCCTCCCCCCGATGCCGTCGAGATTTCTATCGAGGATAGGAATTCATCCTATAATTTTGACTACATTGCACAACCAAACTTCCAGTTTGACTCGAATATTCGAAAAACAAACCTTGCTTTCTTCCATGCTTCAATCACCGAATTCTTCCGTACCGGCTGTGTACCCCAAGCTACAGCCGAAGGAAAACCTGGTATTGGGTTTCATCTCACTGAGGCTAGCCTACATACCCTCAAGACATGTCTCCAAGTTTTAGTTACTCCCAAAACTGTGGCGGTGCCTGAGAAAAAGACAAAGGTTATTATTGGCGCAAATTTATGGCGATATGCCTCATGGTATTGGCAGGAGCACCTGGTAGCGGTGAACAGAGGCCAAGTCAATGCTTCGGACAAACAGGAAATTGGCTACTACCTATACAAACTCTTGACTAAGCGAGACGTTGTCCTCGGCTGGACCCAAGAAGAGGAGAGCTTAAAGCTATTTACTGATGCCAACATGGCCTGTATATCAGAGTGGATGTCGGATCCCGAGGTCACTTGTGGTCTACCTCCCGAGGCCCAGGCTTGGACGCGCCAGGTTGTGAAAGAGCCTGGTGGCCTTGTGGAAAATATTGGCCGTCTATACGCCTCGGCCTGGCTAGATCCATCGTTCGACAAATACGTCCCAACCCTTTTATGTTTGCAGATTGTTCACAGTGTGGCATACATTCAAGAGGGCCAATCATGGACGGACTCAGATATTGACTGGTCACACATCTCGCCTCATGACCGTATCCAAAAGGCTTTAGACTGGGCCAAGGACATAAAGAAGTCAGGCCATTGGTATCGCCGCGTAGGCAGTACTTATGTGAGCTTTAAGCTGGCTCGAGAAGCTGCAGAATTCTACAAAACAGCCATCACTATGGACGGCAACATGGTAGACACGCTGGGTCGAATGGGATATTGCCACTTTATCGACAAGGATTACGACAAGGCCCTTAGCCTTAGTCTTTCATGTGAGGTGTTGGAGGAAAGCTTGGGTGAGAATTATTTTTCCGTCGTCCGCTCGCAAGATGCAAGCTATAGGGTATGGCGACGGTATTCCAATCAGCTCCAGATTGCCGACTGCTACCGCCACCTTAAACGCATCGACCAGGCCCTCCAGTACTACAAAAAGGCCATCAACAATTCATACAACCGGCAAGGCTTTGAGCCTGAAGCTGCATACCTATCAGCACTTGGAAAAAACAACAAACACGCCCATATCATGATACTGATAAAATGGATGAACCGGCACTCTGGTCTCGATAAAATTGTGACGTGGACACGGCTGCAAGACTTCCTAGTAGCACAAGCGGCTCTAGGAACCCTGTCGGAGTGGACTATCCCACGTGCTGCCTGCATTTCTGGCGACGTAACATTCATGGCGAATGCCTTTCACAAAGCAATCCGGCTGGCTATTAAGCAGCAGGACCCGGCCAAGGAGCTTTACTTGAGATTAGCCTTGGGCATGCTGCGATACTATTCACGCGAATATGAAAAGGCCATCTCCATTCATGTTGACATCCTGGGAATTGGAAGCCACCTACGAGGCAGTCTCCTAGTCCGCAGAATGCACCTTATGTCCCTGCGTAGCTTAGCTTTGGTGTATAAGCAGCTAGCTGTTTCAGAGGCTTGCGATCCTACGAGCCTCCAGACAAGCCAATGGGTCCGAGAGCTGGACGACCTTCAGGGCCATTTACGGCGACACCAGCACAAAGATATGCCGCAACGTCTAGTTGGCCTGGATGTCAACGATGCAGTGCTATTTCGAGGGTTGCTTTATCGGCTCGCAGGACAAATGGATGAGGCTAAGAGGTTGATTGCAAGCATCATTGACGAAAGCTTGGCAATTCTAGAGGATGATGAGCCAGCCAATGATCCCTATGCACTAGACAACATTGCAAGAGCCCTTGTGGCCATTGGCGATACGGAAAACGCGCGAGCCCTGTACCAGAGCATGCGAAAGCCTGTCAGTGAAAGGCTAGAGATGGCTATGGTCACTGATAGTGTGAACGCAAGCATGGCTGCAGTCACGGTGACGACTTCGCTAGCTGCAGACTCTAAAACCTCTATCAAGGCCAACTCACTTACTCAGCCGCTTTTGCCATATTCGTGCATCACCCCACGCGTGTGTGCACAGTGTCTCAACATAATAGGTCACGATCCAGACCTTGCTGTTTGCACCCACTGTCTCGACATATATTGCGTTGAATGCTTGGAAAATACCATTAAGCCCAACAATCGACTGCGTGCACTAGAAAAGGTAGTCGGTCGCGGTTCCAAGAAACTACGCCTAGAGTTGATAGGCGGCGATATCGGCCACAAGCATACTGAGGGCCAGATGAGCTTGCAAGCATCACGCGTGATTGTTTGCGGGCCAGACCACGAATGGTTCTTGGTACCAGCCATGACAACGAAGTTGCGCCGGGGCGAGATTATTCTAGCAGATGGACGGGTAGAGAGTCTAGAGCTGTGGAAGGAGAGGCTGAGACAGAAGTATCTAGTGCTAGAGGTGGCGCAAAAGGACAACGGCGAAGATACAGAGGAAGAGGAAGAGGGGGAGGAAAAGGCGGAAGAGATCATTCCCCTCCTATAATGAGACCTCGGCCGCTTGTATAAGAGATCATTATGGGCGTAGGTTTGCTTATGTGCTTGCAATGTTTTTGGGTGCACCTTTATTATCACTTATGTCCCTGTTCTTTTTTTTTCTCTTAGACTTTATCTTTACTACTTGTATATACTACGTAAATTGGATTGCATATATTTGGTTCTATGGGCCTGTCTTTAATTGTAGCACGCCCCCAAACTCACCGCTCGTGTATTCCTGCTCTCTTCGGCATACTTAATTCTCTTCTTGTTACTCTAAGTCCTATCAACCATTCTCCCCAATCTACGACGTAGTCATCTTACCCTCTTGGAAGTAACGGAAAGGGGGGTGGGGGAGGGGCTGATCAAACCAGAGGAGAATGGACGAAGGGGTCACTTCTTCCCAGGCAAATATCTCGGCAAGCCCTGGGTGATCTTTGTTTCTCTTTGATAAGGAGGGATAGAAGTGGAGAATGAAGGGTAGAGAGAAGGCTTTCCCTGTGCTACTCACACCAATGTTGTACGGCGGAAGATCGGGGCCGGGGGATGCTGGGATGCTGGGACTAGGGGTGTTTACAGCAGAAAAGAGCACACAAAGAGGGGGGGGGGGTGATAAGGAGCAGGAGAATAGGGAAGAGTAGAGGGAGACGAAATCTGACCAAGGCTATAAAAGAGGGGGTGTGAACGGCGGAGGGTAGACACCAGCTCTGGCAGGGCAGAGGTAGAAGAAAGGTGAAAGATAGAGTCCTTGTTCAAGCTCTCGTTGTCCGTGTTTGGTGCGCTCAAGACGACATGCGGCTTGAGCCGAGTCCCCCCCTCCATGTATCTATCTCTTTATTTCTTTATCTTCCTTCTTTTTCTTTCTTCTTCTCTGGATCATTTATGACGCTTAGCTCGAGTCATTACAGAGCCAGGGCGCCTCTCGTCTGCAGCTGCACGGCCACCAAGGCAATAGCAGTTAATATATCAAGAGACCCGTGACAAAAAAGAAGCCTAGCAGCAGTCATTGGGTCTCCACCCTTCATGTTGGCCAGGTGGCAAATGCTGTTAAACGCTGCTGGCTGCAAACGGATCAAGTCAGGTTCAGGTTTCAATCATCTCACTTTGTACCTGAAGCCCCTGGTGCTCCTGGCCACTTTTCTTGGTTTTTCATAGTTTTTCTTGAGTTTCTGCGCCCTTAGTTTCTCGACTTTTGCCATGGCTTCAGGGCAGATGACAGAGAATTATCGTAGTAGAATTAGTAGATTCTGATGATTGCTTAGGGTTATCCAGAGAATGCCTATGACTTGTTCTTGCCTCACCTGTCCTGTGGGGTGCTGATGCTGTTTGTTGTTTCCTGTCCAGTTAGTGCTGGTTTTCTTTTTAACACCGCCTGGTAATTTTCCTGTTTTTAACTTCCTGGCCCTCTTCTTCCCTCGGCAAGGCAGGAAGGGTAAGAGACAAAAGCAGGAGGATTCCAGGACAAGGTTTCTATGCACTTTCCCACAAGTAAAAGAAAAATGTCGTCATTAGAGAAAGGAAGGAAGGAGAGGGGGTAAAAAATACCACGACATGGCGTGGCGTTTTTTGTTTGTCAGACTGCTTTTTTTTTCTCTCTCATCAGAGTATAGCAATTGCCTTGCTGTGCGAGAAGAATAGTGGCTTTCTGGAGGCGGTAAAACGCTGCGAACATGCTGGCTCATGCCGTTTTCCCTTACTCCCCCCTCACTTCATCCGTAGCATTTGGGTTGCTACTTCTCTTTTTGCACTCGAAAACAGGGTCTTGCTTTGGTCCAGGCCCTGAGGTCCATGCCCAGCCCCCCCTTCCCTCTTCCCTCGATCCTTCCGTTTTCTAGCAAGCACCTTCCTCAGCCTGCAGGCGGCAGGCCCTTGCTTTCTTTACAGTGTTATAGTCGAAAAGCAATTACTACGTTAGAACTGCGTCAAGTGAGCTCGGTCAAGTGACACAGCAAAAACAACGACGTCCCTTCCTTTCCTTGTACCCTTGGTCGGGCTGGCGGATTGGCGAATGTGCACACGATGAATTAACCCTAAGACACATGCCGGCTGGCTAACTCTGCCTCGCCACACACCGGGTTAGCAAGGTGGCAATGGCTATTTTTGCCCAACAGAGCAAACGTTGGAAATGGCGCTCAGGAGGAGGAGTGTTGAGAGAAGAGGAAAAAGAGTCTTGGGCCATTGGGCAGCTAGATCTTGTCTGTCTGTGCCTGGTGCCTGGCATGAAAGGCCAGCGAAGGAAGAGTGTGAGGGAAACAAGGGAACTCGAGAAGAGACAGAGAGACATAAGGGTAAATATGAGGGTCCAAAAGAGGGAAAGTAGCAGCGGAGCCTCCATCTGGTCTTGCTGGGACGAAGCCGTTATCAATGGGGCTTAAAATGCGATCAATAAAATCCTGCCGAGAATTGAACCCCTCTCCCCCCGCTTTCATGAGTCTTTCTGGGCTCGGGCAGCGCTATTTTATTATTGGTCTCTGGGATCATTTGTCATGTGGCTGGCTGGCTGGCGGGCTCTAATTTTTCGACTTTGATTGTCATACTTGAACGAGAATGTCGGGGCTGAAAACAAACATCGCTTGCAAAAGAGCCCCGGTGTTGAGAGGAAAACGATGGGGAGTGGGGGATAGGAGCAAGGCCAGGCCGATGGCTCGTTTCTTGCTTCTTTTCATTTTTCCTTTTTTTGTTGGCCGTACGCACTTACTACCCACACTTCGCACGAATAGCTTCGCTTCGCTTGTATTGCTCTATCTTTGGATTTGTTGGGTTGAGAGCTGTGGTGTTTAGGCTGTGCGTTTTTGCTCATGACAAGGCTTTGACCAAGAATGGCCTGGATACACAACCATCACTGAGGTCGTAGCGATGGTAGCAGCGGCAGCAATATGGCCGTGGTACTAAGGGCCTCAATAGTAGTAGGAAAGAGTATGGTCGCCAGGACATGAGGGGCTTAAGGTTCCCGCTACTGCATGCAGAATGCATACATGTATAGTAGTATGGAGTAGATGTGTCGCCATACTTGTGTGTAAATTCACGACCAAAGGAAAAGAGCTTGTCTGCTTCATGGCCGTCGCTTCTGTCTACTTTTTCCTCTTCTTCTTTTGTCCCCCCTCTCTCTCTCTCTTTCCCCTCTCCCCCCCCGCTCTCTCCCCCTCTCTCTCCCCCTCTCTCTCCCCCTCTCTTTCTCTCCCCTGGAGATGTGGAAGCCTAAAAGAAGAATCTGACATCTCTCCTCTGGACAGACTAAGAGCTAGCTCTCACATCCTCGGTAACGCTAAATTAGAGCAGGCTAGGGAAAGAAACTAAAGGGAGCTCTAGGCTGCTAGTATAAACTGCCCACACCTTTTTATTTTATGCGCAACTCTCCATGCTGCTTGCCCCTCGGTTCTATTATCACGTATTTTTCTTTCCTGCGGTGGTACCTTTGTACCTTTGTACCTTTGTACCTTCGTACCTTTGTACTTTTGTACCTTTGTACCCACACCAACTTTCTGCTCCCTTGCGCTTGCGTACCTCTTGTACCTGCTGTACCTTTTGTACCTTTTCTCTGTCTGTGCTGCCACACCACGCAACGCATGCCCTGTTGACTTTATGACGTACATCTTCTCCTCTGAAGCTAGAGGTTATTGCCTATTCACAAAAACAGGAAGCCCGGTATAGCATATAAGGAGAGAGAAAAAAAATTCTGCGCTCTCAAAGCATTTATTATGCTCAACTATCTCTTCCTCTTTTTTACTCCCACAAAATTACATCACACAACTGTTCATCTATCATTATTGATATTTCACCTCGTCCATCAATCAACACGCAGAAAAGCGAACAAGGGCCATCCTCTGCCAGGAACTCAGAATCGCGTGCCCCTGCTCTCTTGCTCTTTTATACCCTGGTAGGTCAACAGCCTATAGTTTGCCCTTTTTCTTTTTTCGCTCTTTTCTCTTGCGCATTTGCCTTGCTGTCCACTGTCTAAACGATTCTTTCCCTTGTCCGTTTCCATTCTTCCTTGATTCTGCCAATCGACCATTTCCTCGTGGTGCATGAAGACGGATTAGATCTGCGGTGTGAGAAACATTACCGTTTCCTTCCTTCTTTGCCCAACAAGCACTGGCTCTGCGTAGTATGCTGCACCGGCTGCACCAGATGCACCAGATGCACCACTAGCTGCACAGCGGCCCCCTATATGGGCGTTGAGAGCTCCTGTTGCCGTACTTTAGTGCTACAGACAATCCTATGCAACGCTGTTTCTAGGGGGTCGGGATCTTGATGCTTATCGCTGCCTTGCTACCTTGTCTCCGCCAAAAAACAGAGGATCCCGGACTGTGCCGATCAAATGTGCGCGGCTGCAGAAAAAAAAAAAGAAAAAAAAGAGTCCTTCGCTTTCTTTTTGGCCAAGCAGGCTTCAGAACCATAGCCTGTGAATCTGTGCCTCTTTGGCCTTGATTTCATTTAAAGGTTTCTCTCAGATTCTCTGCTACTACTCCTACTCCTTTGACACTCCGTTAGCCTACAATCCAAGGCAAATGAAGGCTACAGAGGTAGCTTTGTGCTTTGTGACCCTGACCCGTCTTGTGTCTATCTGTTTTTCTTTGTCTCTCTCCCTTTGTGCTCTCCTTGTCCTCCCTCTTCCCTATGGGAATATGAAGTGAATTAGACACTTGGCACGGATGGAGTGACGGAATGGAGGGTAAGCTGTATCTACTCCTGGAGATAATACGCCGCATGATTTCGGTTTGATGGTTATACACATGTATTGCAGTGACAGTGACACTACGACATAATGGCTCTCACTACGATTTGCTCTATACCCTGACCTTTCCGTCCCCCGCCCTTTTGCCCTGATTTCATGCCCATTGCACTTCTGTCCGATTAGGATAACCTCTATCTGCTTTTTCCCCTCACTTCCTCGTCCCCTGCATACAACCCCATCCTTAGCATGGGGTTGCGTGATGTGTTTTTTTTGTTTTCCTTGACAAATGAATAGCTTCCCCTCCCTCAAGGATCTACAATCGACGAGAAAACTGTGCCCTGAGTCTGTCCCATCTGGCCCCTGCCTCTCAGCCATTCCTCCTATCAGTTGCTTGTTCGCTGTTGGCTTGGCTTGGCTTGTCTAGTTTCTTTACAGAAGCTCAAGTCATCAGCAAGTTGCTGTCATATTTGATGCAATCTCTTTACTCCCGCCTATCTCTGGCCGTTGGGTGTTTGTCAGCATCAGATGGGTGCAATACGAGTGGTATTGGTCTTTTGCCGAGATTACTGCAACATATCTACAGTACGGACCTTAGGCTTGACTGTAGCGACTTTTCCCGCTCCTAGCCTGGGCTCGGCTTCTCTCCATTCATCATACTGTGACAATATCCTCTTGTTCACCGACTCTCACCTCTCTAATCACGCCCCAAGATAATTTATGAGGCTGTCTCAAGCCACCACCACTCTCCCTAAGCCCATCTAGTTTTTGTTTCATGCGGGCTCATTTGCCCACCTGGAACCAAAGCCTAGGCGGCACTCGGTGCTGATTCTCACAAATAACTTTTGTTCATATATGCTTGCTCTTTATTTGCCCTGACTGCTTTCCCGCTCATCTTTACTCAACGCCCCACCGTCCAAACGCCTGAGCGCTTCTTTGCAGTTTGCCCTTGGTGTGAACCCTGTTCTTGTTCTTGTTCTTTTCTGTATGGCTTGTTGGAATCTGTTTTTGCTTGCCAGTTTGCTCCAAGTCTAGTAGTGGTAGCTAGTGCTAGTCTTAGGTCTGGACCGTTGTTGGCTCCGGATTAGACAGAAGTGAAAAAGAGGTTTGCTGTCTGCGGCCTTCTTTTTATCTTCCTTTTTCCTTCTTTTCATTCCTGGCCTGGATTTCTTATTCTTCCTGCAGGTATATACCTTGGCGTTGCTTCTTGTTTTCTCGTCCACAATTTCTGCATCCCTTTCTTTTCTTTCTTTATTTTCTTACCCTTCGTTAACTAATTTGTTTCTCCCCTTCACTTCTTCCTGTCCCTTATACGCCGTCCCAGCTTGCAAAAACTCACATTACCTGCCTTTTTATTTTTATTTTCCTTTCGGGGGTTTACTAGTGTGTAATGGTGTTTTTGATTGGAATTTTATCTTTTATTTTCATTTTATCTTCTTCAGAGGGAAGCTCTCAGTTAAACTCGCACTGACCATTTCTCCCCTTCAACAGACCGTTTTGTTCTTCTCTCTTTATCTTTTTAGCCTGCTGGCAGACCTTTGCCCTGTCTTCTATTTCATTCCCTTTTCATTTCCTGCACCCTGATTTTGCGTCCCTTCTGGCTTTCCCTCAGTTACAGTGCTGAATACGGGACTCGAAACTTTGCTCTACTACTTTTACTATATACTCTGCATACCCGTACGCGCTTTAGCAGACAGATTTCCATTATTGCTGTAGTTTTGCTCATCTCGACAGAGAGCACAGCAACCCCAGAACAAAGACACAGACGCCTTTTCCGACATTCCACGCAACAAACAGGCCTTAACCGAACGGCTTCAGCATCAGCACTAGACCAAACTAACCAGGAGCTTATCAAACTGCGCCAGTGCAGCTAGCTATTCTGATATCCAGCTCTTGCTTGAAGAATATTTTCTCCGCTTGGCAGCAACAAGTCGGTGATTCATCGCCATTATAAAGAAACAGGCTATCGGCATACACACGCCTCTCCTGGTCTGCAGATTTATCTTTTGTATCTAAAAGCATACTGTGCCCATCTCCAACAGATTAGTTTTTGATTGTGTTGTGACTTCCACAGCTCACCTGATTTTATTCTGCCATTGCTGTTGTCGCTGCTGCTGCTGCTGCTGCTTTTATTTATTTTATTCTAGAATTCTTGCTCGCTCGATCGTCCTCTTTTTTCTTCCTTTCCTTTCCACATTTACCCTGTTCGTTCTGTTCGTTACTTGGCCTTGCATACTTGGAGGAAGTCAGACCAGACCGACCTTCTGTGCTCACTTGCTCTGTAATTGTGCTTGAGACACAACACACAGACTGCATTGAAACCCTGCACCTACTTTTGCACCTGGACCTTGCCTTGCCTTGCCTTGCACCTGCTTCTGTTAGCAACCTCGACTTGTGCCCTGCGCCTCGACGACACACGAAACAACCGTTTGTGTGCGACTACTTTTTTCTCTCCTTCTCGCACGATACACCAAACCGAGACAAATACCACAAGAACCCAAGCTCAAACAAATAAACCTCTTTGGTCTGTTCTTTACTTTTTTTTTTTCTTCTTTTCTTTTTCTCCCTTTATCCTTTCTTATTTTTCCCCCTCCTTGTGTAAGCTCACCTTGCTACAACCATTTGGCACTTTGCACACCCCGCGTGTCCTAATCCAAGTCCAGCTTTATTGCCCGGTTCCAGCTTTGCCGTGCCTGTTGGCCCTTTTTTTCTTTTTTTTTTTCCCTTCATTTTCTAGGAAGTTTCTGGTTTTCAACTGGAAGCGGATTTGCCACCTAAAAGGACGCTTAGCTACCTATTTCTACTCGGTGTCTTGGAAGAGGAATAAGAAAAGAATTTGGTACAAATCATCTTGTGCCTGATTAGCTTCATCCAAGTTCTCCACTTGTTCCTGCGTCTTGGTCTTCAATTTGATCTCGATAACCCCACCCGCCCAAACTAATATCGTCAAGAGAGGCCCTCTATCGTTGCTTGTTTAAATGTCGCTGGCCATGTCCCACAATAATAGCATCCCCGCCATGTATGCGGATTCACAACAACACAGTTTTGGCCACCGCCAACAACAGCAACATTCCCAACCCTCTATCAGCCAGAACATCCCCATGAGACCAGTTACTCCTATGACTTCAGAGGCCGCTACTACTCTAAGCATGATCAATAGCTCTGGTCAGGGTCGGACTCCAGCCACTGTGAGCCAGAGTCCAGCACATACTGCTAGGCCCACCGCCCCTCATGCTGCCCATTCTAAACCACAAGAGAATGAAGCAAAGTCTGCCGAGGGAACGAGTGATTCAGATCGTGAGGATGAAAACAATAAACGCAAGCGAAGCAAGAAAAGGCCGCACAAGTTCTATTGTACGGACTACCCGCCTTGCACTCTGTCGTTTACAAGAAGCGAGCATCTTTCTCGTCACATCAGGTATGCCAACTACTTATTGCTCTATCCCCCCGTATGCGTCATTTTGTTTTCTAACATCAAACTTCGCTCTCCACTAGACGCCACACGGGAGAACGTCCCTTTACGTGCCACTGTAACCGGGCGTTTACCCGTTTAGACAACCTCCGTCAACATGCGCAAACTGTCCATGCTAACGAACCGATCCCGGCGGATTCTCTGGCAGCTCAAGGCGGCCGCGGCCATAGACACTCCATGGCACGGAAGCGTGCCTCGATCTCACAACACCCTGTTGCCACATTGCCAGCTGCGATCGGATCGGCACACTCGCGTTCTATGTCGACTCCCATTCATTATAGGCACCCACAATACATGAACTCGTTCAACACGACCCCGAGCTCTGGCCCTGTTGGGTCTGTTCTTGCTGCACCTGCTGAACTATACCAGCAGCATCCGCCCAACGGCCCGCAGGGCCAGATGATGGGTGGTCCTTGGGGACATCAGCTCCATTCACAACCCCCCCCTCCACCCCAAAATCAGCATCAACATCAGTCCCAAGACCCATCACAGTTGCACCACCAGCAGCCACAGCAAATCCAACCGCCACAGCATGGTTATGGGGCGCAAATGGCGCAGCACCAGGATCGTGTATTGGCCCCAGTGATACAGAGCAATGGTCACCACGCCCATGGGCATAACCGTGCCCGGAGCCTAATGACTCCTGCTGAGATCTTACGCCCAGCCCCATCACACTTGCGTGATAACTTTGACAGAGTGCGCCGGCCTTCACAGGCTCCGAGCTTAGGGCCTTCTTCGATGATGTCCCAACAATCTTCTTCGCAAGCTTTCCCACCCCCCGGGGCTCGTAGTCGTGGCCATGTCCGTGGCCAGTCTCATGGCGCTTTCTCACTGGCTCCAGGCCCTGGTCCGGCTCCAGGGCCGATGGGCAATGGGGCTAATCCCCCTCGTGGCTTCACCTCTGAGCGGGAATGGCGTCTTGCAAACCAGCCCAAGTTTAATCTTCAGGAGGAGCTTGCCCGTATTCGTCTAGGGAATAGTGCTAATGGCGGCAACAGTAATACTGCGAGTGCCGGAAACAACGGCAAAAACTCGCAGTCGCCTGTGACGCCGACCGAGGACTACTACCATCAGGCCCACTCGCCTGTGGCTTCACCAACTTTCCCCTCTTGTCGGGATTTTACTAGAGATAGAGCTAGTCTTTCTAGCTTTGACCCGGGACGTGGGCTCCTTCCTAGAGATAGGGCAAACCAAAGCCCCGTGGTCCCGGGCCCGCTACCTCCTCACTCAGGCCACCACTCGCAGTATCCAGGCTCTCTTGCGCCCTTCTCTCGTGGCGGTGGTGGCGGCCATTCACGGTCACAGTCATGGAACACGGCTGTGCCTGACAGAGTAGACACGCCGCCAATTACGCTTCCGCGACTTAACTATGATGAGAAAGAGGTTCGCAAGAACCGGATGGGAGCCAACCCTCTTGAACCTGACATTCGTATGTGAGTGAGGGGATGAGGGTTGAGGGTTACTACTTCTCATCATATGGAAACTGTGACATGAGATCTTGTGTCTTGGCGTGGGGGCTTGCTTTGTTCAGCTTGTATGCTGATTTTGGTCTGCAATTTCGATCTTACCTTACGTGGACTATCTTGGCTATGATTTGGTTGCTTTTGTTCTCGTCTTTCTGCGCAAGTGGACAGCATGCTGACTATATTATTGCTTCGTGTTCTCTCATGTCTTTCTCTGATGCCATTTGATGGTAACGTGGAGGCATTCTTTTCTCTGCGACGAACACTACGCTTTGGTTTTTTTTTCCTTTATTTCTACTCATACCTACCGCACCCTTTTCGCTACTGCCACGATTTATGAGAACTACGATCACGAAACTACGATTTCTATCTGCATTGTTTATGCACCCACCCCTCCTACTCATCCCAATCTATTCAGAGCGACGACAGAAACTGCGGGCTCGAGTTTCCTGGTTTTTTTTCACGATTCTTTTGTATGTTTCTTGGAGGGGACTTTCGCCTATATCGATCTTTGCTTGCTTTATTTCTTATTGCGCGGATACTGTTCTTTTTATTTATTATTTTTATTTTTTGGAAGGGAGGTGCTCGTTTTCGTTTTACTGTTGATCAAGGTCCTTTTTTTTTTTTCTTGCTTACCATCCTTCACAGCGTGGGTTCCTTGGTTCTCTCTTACTAGGTTTTGTGTTTTGGAGGCTATTCACGGGAAGGGGGGCAGCTATCATTTTAGTAGCTTTTGCTCTAGTTTTATATTGTATTAGTGTTGGTTTTTGTTTCCTTGTTTCTTTTGGGCTATACCGTGACTTTAAAACGGTATGCAAATATGTATATATATATATGTATTAATGCCGGCAGTCTTAGTTTCCGTGTCCCGCCGTTTTATTGTAGTATTAAAGCGACGAGATATTCTTCCTTCTACTCATTTCCTCTTATGCCCCTCATCGAAGGTCAAAACTTAAAGTCTGCCGTGTCTCTTGTCTATGAACAAATTGGGTGCAATTTTCGATGTTGCTTCTCATCTTAGTCCAACTGCCTCTCCCTCCAATGACATTAAGCACATGATTACTCGATACATTCACGCTGCAACACTGCAGTTTGACGCGGTAATCCCATGCTGAGGGGAACAAACATTATTATGTATACAATCAAACCACAAGGACTTGTGGTGGCATTATCTGAGACAGAAATGCAGGCCTAAATGTGTACAAAAGGAATTGTGGCTGCGCTTATATATGACGTCATGACGAACGAAGCTCTAGTTTCTATGGGCATGGTTGGGACTATCTACGTGCCGGCTCCAAGCCGTGGAACTTCATGGTAGTCACTCTCTGCACTTTCTCAAGGATAGGTAGGTGTATAAGGCATCTCCCGAGGAGATCTCCAATGCTGCAATGAGGGTGCGGCAAATAGGACTTCGCCGTCCACTGTTGAAGGAAGAGGGGCAAGGAACGGGTCGTGTGTAAATCCGGGAGCTGATGGATATAATCCTTGCACCTGATGGACCCGGTGCTAATCTGGGTCGAGAAAGTCAGCGGGATTGGTCCTAGCGGAGCCTTCGGGATTAGACTGGGTTCCGATGGTCTCGGGAATCATTGTTGAAGACGGCAATCTGTCTTCAAACATGGGATTTAAATGCTCGAGGGGATAATTGGGAGCTGTGTCATAGGGACGAGTCAATTCGCAAGGCGTTTGTGAAGTCGGCTGGTTGTCTAATCGACCTACTGCAGCGGTTATCTGGACGTTCAAAAAGTACGTTGGGATGTCGGAGATATCCTCGCCACATGTGCATTGGAGTGTGCCTGGTGTGGCAATGATTTGGATGATGTGGTAGCCAGGAAGATGGCGGGTGCCCACAGGGTCGAAGACATCCTCAAAAGACTGCCGGCTGTTGGAGTGTGGATGGCATTCTTTGCAGTGGAGAATCTCCGAGAGGGGGCTTGCCGCCATTTCGGAAACGGGATAGCCTGCGCTATCGGAATAACTTCTGGATGTGCAGTGACATGTCGAGCACTCGACACAGCCAAGGCTGGGAAGTTTGGCTGGAACTGTGCAGACTGCAGGTTGAGCGGGACAAGCGAAAGAGGCCATGATGAATAGTAATAGCAGAGAGACTGATAACAGATATTGGGCTATGGATGACTAGGGATAAAACGCGAAATGTAGGGTATGAAGCGACAAAGATTTAGTAAGAAGCATGTGCTACGTGGTTACAACAAAAGCTATGATAGTTCTAAAGCCGCCAAAACCGAGGCTGTGCTTTGTGGCGTATTACGTTATTGCCTATAGGAGAACAAGCCTAGTAAACAAAATACTAGTAGATTAACTACCAAGATGATGAATGAAAGTACTAGATATGTCCTGCTAAGCGATACTATTTACCTTGTTATCTTATCTAGACACTAAGCAGGTACGATGTGGTTGGCTGACTTAAGCCCTAAGTCGACTCATGGCCATTGCGAGCTCTTCACTTAGCTCGGCCGTCTCGTCATGCAGCCCTACATAGCCACACCAGAAGCAGTCATCGCTGCACAAGCTCCAGTCGTACGGGATGCCCGGGCCACTGGCTAGCCGATAGCCCGGCAGACCAAGGCTGATATCGCTACCGGAGTCTGAGTCCGTAGGCTCGTAGCTACTAGAGCTCTTAATTGGGGATAGCAGGTTAGTAAGCGCTCTATAATGTTGCGGTTGTGCGGAGAATTAAGCTTAGTTACCTCCGACTCATCCTCAAGTTTGTCATGGACAAACCTGCCTGGCTTTAGATCGCCCTTCCGTTTATCATGCACGACCTGCGTATACTGTCTATGCATTTTCATATGAACAGGCTTGGCGAAAACTCTTTGACAAGAGCACACTAATAAGAAGAGTTTTGTTAGATATCTGATCAAGTCTAAGTAAAAGCCGGAAAGTCGCTTACCGCAGACATCCTCATGGATGCCGTTCCACACCAGATGCCGCCGAGCCTGAGCTTCTGTGGCGAACTCCCAATCGCAAGAACAAACCAGAATCTCCCCGTCTGTTGTTCTCTTTTTATGCCCTTTGGCAGTGCAAATATGCCGACATAGCTCAGCCAGAGTCCTGAACCGCCCAGAACAGCAGGCAACTCCTTGGTGAACTTCAGCCATTTGCTGGTGATCCTCCCAGCTCTTTGCTGTTGCGAATTTTCTGCCGCAGCAGGTCAGCCCTGAGCGGTCTGGTGCCGTAGTATGTTTTTTAGAATTTTGTAAATGAGCCCTATGGGCATCTTTGGTTTTATATGTTCCTCCACAGGAACACTTTATGGGCGGCGGCTCTTTTCTTTTATGTATTTCTGCATTCTGTATGTGAGTTTGCATGTGCTCAACAGCGGCAAACTTCTTTCCGCATGTGCACACGACCGCCTGATGGATGGCAGCGTACTCTTGGTGCTGCACCATATGCTCGTGTAAGGCAAAGCTCTTGCCACAATGACAGGTTACCATTTTTAAATTTGAAAGTTGGGACAAGAGGCTGTTGTCTTTCTGTATCAGTGGCGGCAGAAGAAGAAAGAGTTTGAAGGGAGTGAAAGAGTTTGGAAGGGAGGGAGGGCGTTCAAATAGAGCGCTGGTGAAGTTGGGTTTCTGTAGTTACTTGGCAATGTGGCTAGTAATAGCTAGGCAGA
Organism: Ceratocystis huliohia; assembly: GCA_038382965.1. NCBI lineage: Eukaryota > Fungi > Ascomycota > Sordariomycetes > Microascales > Ceratocystidaceae > Ceratocystis > Ceratocystis huliohia. The sequence continues at coordinate 68,582 of JAXCEX010000059.1, read as the reverse complement.
GAAAGCCTCATGTAGACGGGCAGGCCTCCCATAATAGCAGCAACACATATATGTGTACATACATATGTGTGTCTGCCTGGGTCACCAGCCCTATCATGCCCCCAAATAGCCAAAGAAAACTCTCAACGTGTTTGCCTCATATGCATAAGCAATGCAGATGTGGCTCTGACAGATAAATAGAACGGAAACTAACATCCTAACATCAGGGCGCAAACGGATCCAGCTAAATGTCTAGTTCCCCGGGCAATGATTTGTCTCAGATTGCTGGCGCAGATGCAAACAGCGCTCCAGCCTAACTGCATAGCACAAGACATGGGAACAAAAATGCCGGTGTATTTCTAACATACGGAGATAAGCCTGTTGGGTTGCTTACAAAAAAGCTTTGTGAACGTCGATTTGCTTGAATTCTTGCCACCATGGTCCCCAAGCTGTCGCCTGTCTTCTATGGATACTTCCTACTTCCACGTAGACTACTATCTTATTAATGGTGAACATGGGGGCTGAAGCAAAAGACCGCCATGCCCCCCTCATGCCCGTGTAACTTGAAAGCGCATTTGCTGTGAAACCCTCACTTAAAAAGCAAGACTACTTTAGATTTCAATGCTGCCAAGCGAGACAAAGATGCTGCCAAATATGATCCAAGCTGGTGCCTCAGCTGCACGGCTCTGGCCAGCAATAACAGGAATGGCGGTGGGAAGAAGGGACTGTGAGTGCGAAATTTGCGTCAGCCGGTGTATCTCTTTTGTCTCTGAGTATCGTATATGGAAGGTCAACTCACGGTGCTGCTTGTTGCTGTGGACGCTGCGTGAAGGCTTATAGTGGAGGCTCCAGAGGAGAAGCCGCATACATCAAGCACGCCTTGAATATCTAGAAGTTCCAGCAACCAGTACCGGTTAGTGATTGGCGCTCTATAGTGTTTCCGCTCGTGTACTCTCATCCCCATTCCAAACCTACCATCAAGTGCTTCCCCAAGATCAACGAGAGTTGAGTTCGCAGCTAGGGTGAGGCATTGCCTGCACGCAATAGCGGACAAAGAGTACTCGAGTGGCACATAGCAATAGCATCCGTCGGACTCTGGCCTTATCGTAGAGCAGCCATGTATCTGATCAAATATCACATCGCATGTGGACGAGCAAGTCTTTGGGTAGCCGTAGGACGTGCAATTCTCTCCGCATGTGGAAGATAATTGGGTAGCGGTGGCGAGACTGAGCAAAACCGCGAGAGCAATGGTAATGAGACTGATCATATGCATGGTGGAGCTAGAGGGCAGAACAAGTTGGTAGATAAGAGAGGGCGGCATGTGGACTTGTCGGGATAGGTAGGTCCTCGCCGTCTTCTTATAGACGAGCTAGCCCCTATTAATAATGAAGGTCTACGCGTTGTATCACTATCTCACCTCGAGTTTGTGTCTTCATTGTCGTCTTGCTCATGGCTCACTCAACTCAAGCTGTCATGAGAATGCACGCACGATGGCTTCCCTTTTGTGCAACCCCTCGAGGCGATTTTTCGTCCTAATTTGCGCTCTCTCTTGGCACATTGAAACGGGTTTAAGCCAAGAGCAATGACTGACGGCAATCAAAAGAAGACACGGAGCTGATTCTGGAGCTATAACATAAGCTAGAGCCTTGTGCTACCATATGACAGGCTAAATCACATGCGGTTATCTAGGTGTCCCTGGACCGTCTGTCTTGGCTCAGGCCAATACGAGATAGAACGAGAGGATGTCGGGATGAGCTCCGAAAACCTACTAGGCGCGCGTAGACGTGGCACAGCAGTGGCTGTTCAGCGTCGGTCAGTGTAAAGTTAGATCAAAGCATTGACGATGATCACGCAGTAGGGTTAGCGCTAAAGAAAAGAAATTGAGATGATGGCTTGCTTGGATCTAGTTGAATCTTCATCAGATTCAATTGTGACGACACGCGTGATGATGAAAACTAGCGTGTGGCTTACTAGTAGGAGGATGAAGGACTACTAGTTGCTATTAATAGCTTATATTACAGTGGAGTCTCGAGGGTTGGGAACTCCAAGGTAGTTTCCGAAGCTTCAACATGAAGAATATCTTAAATACCCTATAAAACATTTAGAAACTCACATAATTCCATTCATGCATGGTAAAACAGGACATGGAGAGCTTTGCTAGGCATATGATCGAGAAAGAAATGTGGAGAAAACGTGACGTAACTTGGATGGTAAGATTACCGGTTTGAGGCAGCAAGATCCCGGCCCCTGAGTCCAATAGCGCATCTGTATATCGCAGCACGCGATACTCATATACATGGGTCTGTCCACGAAACCTTATTGCAGCTGGAGGCAGACACAGTCCCTTGTCTAGCATAAAGTGTAATTGGCGGCGGTCAATGGGTGTTGGGCTTGAAACAGACTGTGCATACGAGTCTTCCATGCACAGAAAATGTAACAAAGTTCTCGGTACAACTTTATGGCCCTGGCTGATCTTATGGGTTGTTGCACCCTGTTGCAAATCGGAAGCTTATTGTCTTCGGGCGGGACAATACGAAGTAAGCAGGCAGTAAGAAACATGTCCATCGCGGACCATGAGAATGAGGCCCTTGCCGGAATATTCGGGACTTGGGAAGCAGGGATCTAGGAAGCTAGCAGGATAGGAAAAGAGAAGGAAAGGAGAAGAAAAGGAGAAGGAAGAAGAAGGGAAGGAACGGAGGCATGGGGTCTCATCATACTTGGACTGGCTGAGAATTACGATGCCTAACAGTACTGACTCGTTTTGGCTATTTTTGGAGGAAGTCTAGTAGTTACAGTCTGTGCAAATCGTGATGTTGTTGGTGTGGCGATGGGGGCATGATAACGCCGCGTACGGGTTTCCAGACAAATGGTTTGGTGTGTTGGAGAGGAGGAGGACTCGGGAACTGAAGACCTATAAGATGAGGGCAGCTCGCCTGCTTCTGGCTCTGTCTCACTCCCTTTGTCTTCATCTAGCATCTAGCATCTAGCATTTTCACAGTCTTTCATCACAGACACAGTCTGGCCCCCTCTCTTCACTTCTTGTTTTATTCTTTCATCATTCGTTTTTAGCATCGCTCATTCTAAAGAACTATAGACATTGATTGTCGTTCAGCTTTCGTTCTCCCCTGATTTTCATACATACATCTCTGCAAGAGCTCTTCTTCCTAGGCCTCTTGTGTACAGACCCCCCTTTCTATCATTTACATCTGATCCATCTCCATCTAGATCTCTCCGTCATGTCTGCTGCCATGCTTCTTTCCACTCTGCTGGCTGCCAGTACTGTGCAGCTGGCTGCCGCTGAAGTCAAGATCAAGGTCGACCCTGCCATTACATACCCTGGATGGGAGGGTTGGGGCACTTCTCTGGCTTGGTGGGCCGCTGTATTTGGTGACCGTGACGACCTTGCCGATGCCTTCTTCAGTCTCAAGGATACCAAGCTCAACGACCAGACCATTCCCGGTCTTGGTTTCACGATCGCCCGGTACAATGCTGGTGCTTGCACCAAGAACAAGGTCAACAATGTTGGCATCAACATCACCACGAGCATGATCCCCAGTCGCGCCATGGAGGGCTTCTGGCTCAACGACGAATCCGCTGATATTAACTCTGCCAGCTGGGACTGGGAGGTTGACAAAAACCAGCGTCTCATGCTTTCCAAGGCAGTCGAGCGTGGCGTCACCCACACTGAGCTTTTCAGCAACTCTCCCATGTGGTGGATGTTGGAAAATCTGAATCCCGCTGGTGGAAACGACGGAGGCAACAACCTGCTGCCCGAGTACTTTGCCAAGCACGCTGACTACATGGCTGCCGTGGCGGAGAAGGCCGCGCGTGACTGGGGCGTTACCTTCACTACCATTGAGCCCTTCAACGAGCCCATGGCCAACTGGTGGAAGGGTCCTACTGGTACCCAGGAAGGATGCCACATTGATCGCGACTCCCAGGCCAAAATCATCGGCCACCTTGCTGAGGCCATGAAAAAGCGTTCGATTACCAAGAGCACTATTGCCGCTTCCGACGAGAACCACTTCCAGGAGACCGTCGATACGTGGAAGGCTATTGGCCCCACTGCACAGGGCCAGATTACTCGCATCAATGCCCACGGCTACCAGGCTGCCCAGAACGATGCTCGCAAGGAACTGTGGAAGATTGCTAGCGAGGCTAAGAAGGACTTGTGGACTTCGGAGCACGGCGAGAACGATGCCACTGGTTCCAAGATGGTCAATAGCATCATGCTGGATCTGCGCCTGATGCATCCTAACGGCTGGGTCTACTGGCAGGTTCTGGACGGCGGTGGCTGGGGTCTGATTGATGCTGACAACGAGGCAAAGACGGTCAAGGGTGCTACCGCTAAATACTATGCCCTTGCTCATTTCTCGCGCCACATCCGCCCTGGTATGACTCTGCTGGAGACCGGCAGCGACAGTGTGGTTGCAGCCTACGATGCCAGCACCAAGAAGCTGGCCATTGTTGCAGCTAACTTTGGGGAGACCGACACCTTCTCGTTTGACATTTCATCCTTCAAGAACGTGCCTGCTGCCGGAACTGCGGTGCCTGCGTGGGAGACTATCCTAGCCGATACTGGTGCCCGGTACGCGCCCAACACAAAGAATACCATCAGCGGCACTCAGTTTGGCGCGAGCCTGGAAAAGAACAGTGTGCAGACCTTCGAAATCGAGGGTCTGACTCTGTAAGACGCGGGAGAAGGGAAGGGGACGGACGTTACAAGGAGCGGGGATTCGGCGACGTGATGTTGTACATAGCCTGGCATCGGTGATTATAGTTTTGTTGAGAGCGCACTACTGTCGCTTAGTTTCAAGTATTCCATCCTGTTTATACAATTAGCCATTCCACAAGACTGCGTGGGCACCCTGACTGCTGTGGTTATGCATTTAAAAACAGCGAAGATGGCCATGTTGAGTAACAATCCTTTGCATGGCTGTGCCGCTTGTTCATGTCTAGTGCGTATTAGCCGGTACTCTGCCAGGGATGGCAGCCGTTGGCCTCACACACCACGGCCTAAAAACACCAGGCAACCAATGCTGGAAGCACACCCAGCAGGGACGCCTTCGAGCAACGGCAGGCGGAAAAGCCTCCTGGCTGCTAAGCCGGACCCTAAAAAGCCATAGGAGTACTTGATGCCCGGAAGCGGTAGTGAAAGACGACATCAACCACTCTGCTTCCGTCCAGAACATGCCGTCGTATTGCTGTGGAAAGCCAGTAGGTAGACGCTGAATAATACAAGCAAACAAAAAAACAGAAAAAAGTGTGTATTAGCCAGGCACATCACGGTCTGTGTCCAGACTGTGATATAGGCATGGTTGCTGTCGACTATTGCATATATACCCTTGTATGTGGCAAAAACCAACGCCACACACACACGGAAACTGTGGCGCAAGCTCCTAACCATCCTAAATCCCATTCCCATCAGCCAGCTGTATCTTGACGCAAGCTTGTATCAGCCTTGCCTGCCATTGACGCCCCACATCGGCCTTCTTGCCAACCACTCAGCCTTGGCCAGCTTGTTGTTTCGCATTCACATTGCTATTACTCTGGTTATATCGACCTCATTTTCTCTTTTAGCCCTCTCATTCTCCTGCATATGCCTTCTAGGGACCACTGATATCTTTGCTACTTGTCTGCTCTTGTCCGCAAGTGAATTGTTGTCGTTGTCTACGCATAAGCCAAGCCCTCCCTCAGCTGAGCTTCAAAAGCCACAATCGAGCTTCTGTGCCGCCTGTTACCACCCTCATCTCCAACGACACGTCTCGCCCACAATGCCGTCGCCCCAGACTGTTAATCCCGAGATCCTCGCCGCCATCGACAAGATCAAGGCCGCCTCATCTCTCCCACAAGCCAAGAAAGCTGTCTCTCAAGCCAAACTTGCTCTCCATAAGCACCACATGTTGACCCCCCCAGTGGCCATTCTCACCCGCAATGCTGACGGCACTGAAACTGAGACTGCGGATGCCTATGCTGCTCGCGCAACGGCAACTGCAGCAATCCGTGAAGTGTACGAGCTGGGCGCGCTGGTGTCTATTCGTGGCAAGAACATCCGGGAGTTTGCCATCTATGTTTCCCAAGCCAAGATGTGTTATGAGGCGTTGCCGCGGTGGATTCTGGCGGAGGAGTCTACGCAGCAGCGCCGCATTATCGGCCTCTATCTACTCCTGCTGCTGAGTAACTCGGACTACGCTACTTTCAGCTGCGAGATGGAGCCGCTGCTCAACGCCCCCGTGCCCAAGAAGGTTGTCGATGGCCGGGAGGTTGAGGCCATTTCCAGTGCGCAGCTGGCGCAGCTTCTGAGCGACGACCCATTCCTGGGCTACCCCATTCAGCTTGAGAGATGGCTCACCGAGGGACGCTACGACATGATGTGGAAGGCACTGCAAAGTAAACATGTGCCGGGCGAGGAGTACGCTGTGTTCACTGAGGTACCTGGTTTCTGTCCTGCCCCTAATGCTCGTATAATGCTGTTTTCTAACTTTTTCATCTTCCTACTTTCTAGATTCTGTCAGAGCTCATCCGGTCGGAAATTGCCACTTCGAGCGAGTCTGCATACACTAGCATGTCGATCCTATCGGCCAAATCGCTTCTGTTCATGGAGTCTGAGGGTGCTGTCATCCAGTTTGCGCGCCGGCGCAACTGGTCCATTCGTGATGGGCTGATTATCTTCCCTACGCCTAAGGAGCTTGCCGCCTCCGCGGCTGGGGTGGACAAGGACGACTCTTCCTCGGACAGCGAGAGCGAGGCAGTGGAAGGTGTCTCGCCGCATGCGTTTGTAGGCAGAGAGTTGATTGCCAATGTGCAAGAGTATGGCCGGGGATTGGAGAGCATTGTGTAGAGAGAAAAGGGCAGGGGCATGTCGGAGAAGATGGCATGGGGGTGGGTGTTGTATTGAACGGCGATTCGTTGAGATACAGATACGAGTTACGAGTTTGCAAGCAACACATGATGAGCTTTGTTTAGTGTTTTTTTTTACCTTTTTTCTTCTCCTCGCTTAAGACATGATCAACAGTATAATTGAGACGAAGAGTGGATGGCGACCCGGAGATGACATGGTCTAGATGGGGACTGTAGGGTGAAATAGGGGAGGGTTGCATCACAAACAGCAGAGATGAAGGCTAGGTTAAGCGGAATTCTGCTGGTGTAGGGCCCTGGCTGGCGCTTGTACAGTCTGGGCAAATACGCGAGTGATTTTGGAGAAGGCACCGTGGCATGGCGTGTTTATAAAACACCAAGACCAGGCGCTTGCTGCCAGAAGAACAAAGATAGCGACTCGTGTCTTGTAAGCGCGTCATGAATAGAAGCGAGGGGCACTAAGCGCGAGTACTATGGACAGTCAACCCACTAGGCAATCAAGAGCAAAAGCAGAACAGTCAAAATATAGCATAATAATATAAATATACAGGCGGAGAGTCCCAGCACGAAGCATCTCAAGAGCCCCCCTCGTCCGACACCCTCACTCCTCATGTATGTTGAATACGAAGCTAATTCAGGATCTAAGTTTATCGTGGAAGCGAAATTTTGCTTCTTGTTTATGTGGTCGGACATGTAGCCGCTGGTGTATATGAAGTTGACTCCTTGGCCCGCGCGTATATTTATATGTGTTTTGTCTTGTCTACATCGCTTAATGCTAGCCGAGGACCCCCTTTTCTCGACCTGCCCTCCTTCGGCTCTGCAGCTTCGAAAATTGCCCCAACCCCCCGGCTATCATATCTAACACTTTCTACTAAAACGCTTGGCCCCCAATCCATGTCTGAGCCGGGCGGATGTGAACCCAAGTGTATTGCCTACAGGTTTCAGACGATGGAAGGGGATCTACAGAGACGCCCTGTAGTGGATAGAATAGAATGAACATGGGAAGACCGAAGGCCATAGAAAATGTGCCAGCACAGGGCGGTAGCGCGCTATTCTCCGAAAGCCAGTTGCATTTCTCATCGACCTTTCGTAATGCTTGATGAAAGGCTTGCCTTTGTAATCCATTGCCCAGTGGCTGAGGCAACTCAAGCAGGCGTTGAATTTGCTCTGCCACGGAGATACCCTGGATGGCTTGGTGGCCGGAATGGTGCAATTTAAAAGGGATATTTATAGGGGCTAGCAAGTGACTCTTTGATAAGGTATAGATACGCTCTACCCTTTATGTAGCTACGATCTAAGGATATTAGGTTCCATCTCACAGACATGGGCTAATTATAGTTAGCTGCAACTTGCCTGCTCCAAGGACTCGACAAAGAGGCGTATTTCTAACTAGCCTCTAGTTGTAGATTGGATAGCGCAAACACTGACGGACGCCATAAGCTTGACGTATTTCCTACAAGTGCCGAGTGGCCTAAATGAAATAGCCTTGAGATCCTGCTGCCAAATGGACAAAGCCGATGCAGAATAACATCTCACAAACGCCGATTGACAGCGATGATAGCAAGAAGTGACGTGAGTGGTGTACCTACCTGTTTTCTAAGTGTAGGTGCCACTGAAGACTGTCGGATAGCTGATGCAAGACATTGTGGCCGGGAATGTGAAAAGGAAATAGCTGAAGTTCTACAGTGTAACGATGTGTAGCCATAACTGACGATTGCCAGGTGGGTCAAGTACTGCCCCGCGCTAAGATAGCGGCAGCCGGCCTTTCGCAAGCTAGTTACACGGCGTGGCTGTTTGATGGCATGGGACCTAGAGGGCCCGTATAGGCCATAGGCGGGTATAGTTGTAGCGCTCCTATATTGGCGTCTTTTGACGCGGGAAGTGGTAGCTTATGTAGCTCCCTTCTGAAGCCCAACCGCAGAGAAGATATTTCTCTTCATTGGACATCCGCTCTGGGAAAGGAGTTGAGAATATAGTAGAGATCGTGCGATGGAAGGATCCGGCAATGGTTGGTGGAGGATTAATATCTCTTTGACCACAACAAATGTCTAGAAAGGTGGGTAGAGGAAACACTGTTTTGGCGATGTGGCCAAAGGGTCACCGCGCGCGCCGACATGTACTACAAATACGGACTAAAGGAATCCACAGAGTCCCCTTGAAGGCCCGGTTCTTGGTTGTTTCCAGCTGCCAGCCAAGTCTACAGGACGAAAGGAGGTGAGCGCAGTCGTGTCTCCATCCCGTTTCTTGGTTACACAGGATGTCACATACATAAAAACGACACACCAATCATACCAGATAAATTGACCAGATGTAATGCAATTAATTTGATTTTATTATTTGATAATATGCAGTAAAGGGAATGCTATGAGCCGCGAAACTATACAAGTAGAGCGGGATTCTATGGTATGCCTAAGAAAATGCTGAGGGAAGATGCTGGATGATGATGTGATGACTAGTGAAATGATGGAAATAAGCATATCTATATATGACGGGCATACATTGTGCACGGTCTTTAATCGTTGGGACAGTTGCAGACTTCCAAGAGTAAGAGAAGCTCACCGGCTGGCTGGCTTACAGCTAAATGGTCGCTTGGGCTTAGGCAGTGAAGGTGTTGGTAGCCATGGCCGTGTGGGTGGAGGAGACACCGGTGGGAAGGACTCCAGTGGGCTGGGCCTTGGGAGCTTCCTCAGTGGTAGCTTTATAGACCTTAACGGAGTTGATGAGCCAGTAAGCCTCAGTGTAGGATTCAGGGTTAGCACCAGCGAAATCATTACACTTCTCGGCAAGAGCAGTTAGTCTCTTGTCCCATTGCCAGACACTGCCGGCCCAATCACCACAGAAGTCGGTGTTGAAAATCAGATTGTGCTCCTGGAAGTGAGAAGTGATGTCGCATTTAGGGCCGCCATTGAATCTAGCCGCAGGAGTACCCCAGGTGGCGGGGTTGGGCTTCTCGTTTGTAATGTCTTCGGGGATAGAGTCGCGCGGGAAGAAGTACATGGAGATGTGGTCGGCGTTCCAGTCCATAGCATAGACACCGCCTTGAATCTCATTGAATTTAGTGCCGAAAGGGGCCTTGGTTCGCTGGCCACAGCCCTCCGAGCCTCCTCTGTAGTTACAGTCGTCATGTACTAGATAAACACCCTGAGGACTTCCTGTGTTGGAGACAACGCAGCCCGGGCCAGTGTGAAGAGCGACGTGATTTGTTTCATCCAGATTGACACCCTCGATGATGTCAATCTCACCCGAGAAGGGCCATTGTCCGCCAAAAGACCAGAAGGCAGGCCAGATACCAGGGCCCTCGGGCATGTGAGCAATGTCACCGATGATAAGGGCTTGTTTGAAAGCCTGCTTGGAAGTAAGCCGGGTGCTCATGCGGCCTCTCGGGGGGTTGACAGCAACATGATCAGCGCCCAGGTAGACAGAGTCATCTTGCAGTTTGGCGTAGCCTCTCTCCAAAGCAGTGTCCTGATTAACATACTGGACATAGCCGTGAGTCGGGTCATCCTCATCGAAGAACTCGAACTCTTCAAAGAAGTTGGTTTCATTGAAGTTGGCAACCATCTTGTAAGTGGTGATAGCGTAAGGGGCGGAAGGGGCGGAAGGGGCGGAAGGGGCGAGAGTGGCGGAGGCGAGGCTGGCAGCGGCCACGGCCGAGAAAGCAATTTTGGAGAGGCAAGACATGGTGTTGGTAGGGACAACAAGGGAGGCTGTAGGGCTGAGTTTGAATTAATGAGAGACTGGAAGAGAGCGACTGGGAGATGATGCAATAATGAGTGTGTAGATATGATGAGTAGAGAACGAAAAGGAGCGGATAGTAAGAGAGTGATGGTGGTGATGGAGAGAAGAACGAGGAGGTAGCTATAGAAGTGGGAGGTTGAGATGATACTTATAGTCGGGAGGAGCAATGAGAAAGGGCAGCTCGCAAGCCATCATCGAGCTCCAGCGTTTCTGGTCCCCCAGCGCTACTCCATGGCAGTATAGAGCTCGACAGATCGTGGTGGCAAGTGGGATAGGGATAGAGGCATCTGTGGATCTGTGGGTTCTTGGGCCGAGCTGGGTTGGCCTGGCCTGGGCTTGTTTTTGTTTTTGTTTTTTTCTTCTTTTTGCTATTTTCTCTTCTAGATTTTCTCAAATATTGTCATTGCTTTTTTTTTTCTTTTAATTATTTGGCATTTACTTTCTTACTTTTCATTCTTCATTCTTCATGTCCTATTGTCATATGTCCATCACATTTGTCTTATCGCCGCCTCTCTTCCTTAGCTGAGTCCTTGTCTCTATCCTTCCATAAGCATGGCCACTTTTTGCAAGAGAGGGTCAGAAGACAGTAGGTGAATTTACCATAGGGCATTGCACTGCTAAGTGCAGGCAAAAATGGCATAGAGCAAGCAGGCAAAGTTAATGCAAGGCCATACATTGAGGGTCGAGGAGGTCAAGAGGAAACAAGAGGGAGTGTAGCAGCCCTGGCAAATAAATCGCAAGGCCTATAGCATATGAGGAGAAAGCAATTCCATTACTCAGAGTGCTCCTGCATTGACCTGTCTTAGCCTAGGAAGGCCAGTCCTTCCCTAATAATGCAAAGCAAGTAGATACAGTGCTATTCAGTTTACACTCGCCTCCTGGTTCTGGTCACCTTGTCTCTCCTCACCCTCTGTCTTCTCTCTCCCCCACGGGGTTCTACCTCATCAAGTCTCTGGCTTGCTTGTTTTTGTTTGCTCAGCAATGACAGCTCTTCGACCATGCTGTTTGTGGTGTACGACAACTATGCTAAAATAGACACACAGGGTTTTACCGTAAGCAGGATATGAGATAGTATTATACAGAAGCCTCCATTATGTCTAGGGCTGAGCGGTGGAATACAGATTTTTGGCCCCTGACTAATCCACAGGTGACATATGCAAGGCACTCAGTATTACTTTCCACTCCTTGTTTATGCCAGTGTGAAGAAGTGAGCTTGGGCCTAAACGTTTTCCTCATGCTGTCCTTGCTCGACTACTAAACGCCGCCTCGCACTACATTCCCGCAGGACTAGGAGCCGACACGCTGGCTGGCCCTTCCAGCTATTAGTTTTGACAGATTGTCCCGCCATCCATGCCTTAATCCCTAACTACGCTGTTATTACCGGCCCTGACTGTACTGTTTAGTCATCGTCTAGCTGTGGCCTGCCGGCACCCCCGTCCTACACCATCAAAGCTTTTTCCTAGATTTTCTACATTTGCACGTATGCTCGCTCCACTCGTATCTATTTCACCTGCTTGGGCTTTGTGCATTAGATTCTTCGCATGGACTCTGTCCCTAGTCCCCTCGTCGTATCCCCTTCCTCTATGGCTCCTTTGGCAAGAGTCGTGGAAAGGAAAAGAATAAACGCACACATCACAGCTGTGGCAGAAGAAGGATCGAAGCCAAGAGAGCATGGTGGTGGTCCTTTTTAGGCTGTCACTGGCTGACATCTTTGGCCTACCCGAGACTTGTGTTGATGGTCAGCGCATCTGCATGCTATTCGCGTGGGAACCTAGCTGCAGAGTGCAAAAGGAGACTGTGGCAAGCCTTAGTCGCTACTAAAAGAGACCGTACCAGTACCCACACTAACACATCTTCTCGAGTTTCGTGTTCATTATAAGACACTCTTTTTCACTCACTCAGTTTGCTTAAGCCAATGCTGATTCTGCTGCCGCGCTTACTTTGTCGTTCATTCCAGCAACCCCTGTTGTTTTTTTCACAAATGTCCAAGCTTTGGCGGTCTCTGACACTATACCCTGGATTGTCCCTGAGAGACTAAACCAAGTCAGGGGATAGTATCCGTGCTGAGGGCTATGGTGTTCCTGGCCTGATTCGTGGCTAGGTAAAGCAGGTGGCAGCTGGTGGGGGACTAGATGAAGCCCAAGATGTCATGGCATAAATCTTTTTATGGAATGGAGCAGTTATCAGTGGCCAAGTGCTTGTTTCTTGCCTGTCACCTTTCGCGTTCTGTCCCTGACCTTCGTCCCCCGCTTGATGCTTGCTGCGTTTCGCTCTCCACTTCCAACTTCCGACTTCCGACTTCTAACTTCCAACTTCCGGCTTCCAACTTCTAACTTCCCACTTCCCACTTCCCGCTTTCCTGTTGTCAATAATAGCTTGGCACAACCAATTTCATGCCATGTTCTTGGATCTTGAATGTTTCACTTTTGTGGCCTACCTTATACACCATGTTCTGTTTCTGCAGGTCTCACATGTCCTAGGTGAAGCACACTGAACAATACAAGGGCTATTCCCTTTCCCTATTGTCGTCCTCCTACAGAGTTACATTACTTGCTGCCTCGCCAACCTCTAGCTGACCAGATCGATCAGGAGACTAGAAGTCTGTCAACTGAGATCATAGAAATCACACCCTGCCTATTATCTGCTATTCAACGCTGTGCAAATAACAGTGCGCAGTGTCCCAGGAGGGTGGGAGGTCATCCTAAAATTATCGCTTGGTTATCTGGTAGGGCAGCAGACGGCGAAGAATTTCTGCTGCTATTGCTAACTCGAAACTGAGATACTGGAATTGCATTAATGCTTACTACAGGCACACGTCGGCAACTAGGGCGGAGGGGACAATTTTGCCGATACAGGCTGTGATAAGCTGGAAAAATGAAAAGGCAAGTTGTAAGAAAATGGGAAAAAAGAACAAGATAAGTTGAAGAATTAAAAGGAAAATAAAGAAAGACAACAAGTCAGCCGAATGGATCAGCACCAGAATAGCATCTGTTCAAGCCATGCCGGCGTTCAGAACAAGAGAAGCATGTGAAGGTGGACTACTTGCACCAAGATAAAAATAGACCTCCAGCAGATGTGGCTCGACAGGGGTTGCGCCACAGACACTCCACATCGGCCGCCACACCAGTCGCCGCCCCACCTGCCGCGTTTCGGGCTGACTTGCCTATCAATGTGATCTAATAGAAGGAAGGATCCAGGTGGGGCTTAACCTTGCCTTCCTGTTTGGGCCGAGCAGCTACTGATTGATAAAGAATGAGGGTAGCCACAGCCTGTTGTAAATGCAGTACGATGTGGAAATAGGTATGAATACTATCCTCTATCCTCTTCCCTCACCTACTTCGTCCGTCTGTCCGTCCGTTCACTTGTCCATCAATCATTGACTGCTGAGGCCATCTGCCATCTCTGGCTTCTTCCCGTTTCTCCTAACCCTTACCTCATCATAGTTCCTCTTCTTTACAACAGCTGCACCTTCCAATCTTCAAGCCTGGTCAAACTCGAACATCATTTTAGGACATGGATCGCGTTTGATGCTGTTTCTAGCCGCATTCTCCATGTTGGCTCTGAATCCGACCCGGAGATCCTTTGCCTTGGCGGCCCAGACAAGTCAGGCTTCGCACAAGCTACTGACATGCAGGGCAAGTTGATTCTGCTGGGCTTCATTGATGGCCACATGCATTTTCTAACCATTGACTGGAGCATGACAAAGGTCTGCGTAGCCAAGTGCAAAAACCTAGAGCACATTGTGGCTACACTAAAGGCATATGCCGCTGCCCATCCTGAGGTCCCACGTATTCTTGCTGGCCATTGGATACACCACACCACATGACTGGCGACTGAGCTACGGGTGCCGCGTTGGCCGATATTGATCCCCGCCCGATATTTATCGAGTTCAAGGATTTGCACTTCCAGCGGTGCAATCACACCGCTTTCGCAGACATGGATCTAGCCGGTACTCCAGATCCCGCCTCACTGTCTGCTGCTCTAGATGCGTGCTATGGCACGGGTTATACCGGCATGATTAAGATGGCCATGGACGGAGGTGGCTGGGAAGCAGCTCTGGAGCTCCGTCGCCAGCGCAGTAGCGTCCTGCCTGTCTGCCTAGCCACCCACTGGTGCCTAATGCCGAAGCCAACAGAGGCGGAAACGCTGGCCGAAATCGACCGTGCAGCTGCTGTGCGTGAAGAATTCAACACCACCGCGTCGGCGGACTCCCGCATTAGTGACATCAAGTTCATCTGTGGTGAAGTCATTGATGCTTGTACTGCCACCCTAAAGCACCCCTACACTTCAGGCGAGGCCGCTGGCAATGCCACTTAGACCATTACATAAGAAAGTTAACAGTAAATATTAGGAGCACGTACTGAATGTCCTAGAGTGAAGAGAGGAGAGAAATGAGAGATTGATTGATTGTGATTCTTCTCTAACTAAGTCTCGCTTGAAGAGCGGATCTCAACCGATTTATACATCCATCACTACTATGTCTAGACCAAACACATGGACCTTGGGAGAAGGTCCTCTATGTCTGGTGTTAACCCTAACGTTCAGCCGAACTGGATCAGGGTCAGATATCTTGGTAATCCTGACCTAGGTTACTGACAAAAGTCCGAAGATAAAAACACACGACAGTTATACAAAGCAACTAATTAAACATGACATGATCAAGTTAAATATATTGTTTTCTATTATAAAATATAGAAATGCAATGTGTGACGAAACCACACAAGAAAAAGTGAGATTCTATAGTATAGTATGGTGAAGAGAATGCTGAGGGAAGATGCTGGATGATGTGATGCCTTAAGAAATGATGGAACCAAGCATGTATATGATGGGCATACATTGTGCATTATTTTTGATCATTGTAGCGACTGTAAGCTTCCAAGAGCAAGCAGGGCTTACTAGCTGACTAGCTTGCAACTAAATGGTCGCTTGGGCTTAGGCAGTGAAGGTGTTGGTAGCCATGGATGTATGAGCAGGGGGGGCACCGATAGGAAGGAGTCCAGTGGGCAGGACCTTGGGATCTTCCTCAGTGGTAGCTTCATAGATCTTAATAGAGTTGATGGCCCAGTAAGCCTCAGTGTAGGACTCAGGGTGAGCACCAACGAATTCCTCACACTTCTTGGCAAGAGCAGTAAGTCTCCTGTCCCATTTCCACACACTGCCGGCCCAATCACCACAGAAGCCGGTGTTGAAAACCAGATTGTGCTCCTGGAAGTGGGAGGTGATGTCACAGCTAGGGCCGCCATTGAATATAGCTGCAGGAGTACCCCAGGTGGCGGGGTTGGGCTTCTCGCTTGTAATGTCTTCGGGGATGGAGTGGCGGGGGAAGAAGTACATGGCAATGTGGTCGGCGTTCCAGTCCATAGCATAGACACCGCCTTGAATCTCATTGAACTTCGTGCCGAAAGGGACCTTGGTTCGCTGGCCACAACCCTCCGAGCCTCCTCCGTAGTTGCAGTCGTCATGTTCTAGATAAACACCCCGAGGACCGCCCGTGTTGGTGACAACACAGCCTGGGCCAGTATGAAGAGCGACGTGGTTTGTTTCATCCAGATTGACACCCCCGATGATGCCAACACCGCCCGAGGTGGGCCATTCTTCGCCAAAAGACCAGAAGGCGGGCCAGATACCAGGGCCCTCGGGCATGTGAGCAATATCACTGATGATAAGAGCTTGTTTAAAAGCCTTCTTGGAAGTAATACGGGTGCTCATGCGACCTCTCGGGGGGTTGACGGTAACATGATCAGCGCCCAGGTAGACAGAGCCATCTTCCAGTTTGGCGTAGCCTCCCTTCGAGGCAGTCTCATAATCAACATACTCGACATAGCCGTGAGTCGGGTCATCCTGGGTGAAGAACTCGAACTCTTCAAAGAAGTTGGTGTCATTGAAGTTGGCGATCATCTTGTAAGTGGTGACAGCGTAAGGAGCAGAGGGGGTGACAGCGGCAGAGGCCAGACTGGCAGCGGCCACGGCTGAGAAGGCAATTTTGGAAAGGGAAGACATGGTGTTGGTAGGGATAACAAGAGAAGCTGTAGGGCTGTAGGGCTGAGTTCGAGTTAATAAGAAACTGGAAAAGAGCGACTGGGAGATGATGCAATAATGAATGTGTATATATGATGAGCAGAGAACTGAAAGGAGCGGACTGTAAGAAGGCGGTGGTGGTGATGGAGAGAGGAACGAGAAAGTAGGTCTAGAAGTGGGAGGTTGAGATGGTACTTATAGTCGAGAGAAGCAACTCGCAAGTGCAACTCGCAAGCCATCATCGATCTCTAGTGTTTCTGGTCCTCCAGCCCTACGACATGGCAGTATAAAGCTCGATAGATCATGGTAGCTAGTGGGATATGGATAGAGGCATCTGTGGATCTGTGAGTTCTCGGGCTGAGCTGGGTTGGCTTTGCTGGGGCGTGCTTTTGTTTCTTTTTTTTACTATTGTATGTTCTAGATTTTCTCAAATATTGTCATTGCTTTGCCTAAATATTTGGCCCTTGGCTTCTTACTATTCATGCTCCATGTCCTGTTCTCATGTGTCCATTGTACTTGTCTTATCGCCGACTCTCTTCCTTAGTTGAGTACTTGTGACTCTCCTAACATGAACATGGCCACTTTTTGCGAGGGGAGAGTTAGGAGACTGAAAGAAGCAGCACAGAGTGGATTTACCATGAGGCACTGTACTGCTCGGTGGAGGCGAAAGTGATATAGAGCAAGCAGACAAAGTTAATGCGAGGCTATACATTGAGGGTTGAGGAGGTCAAGAGGAAACAAGACGGACTGTGTACAGTGCTATTCAGTTCAGACTCGCCTCCTAGTGCTGGTCACCTTGTCTCCCTTAACAATGCAAAGCAAGTAGGTGCAGTGCTATTCAGTTCACACTCGCCTCCTAGTGCTGGTCATCTTGTCTTCCCTAACATTCTGTCTTCTCTCTCTGCGACGGGTTCTCCCCTCTTCAAGTATCTCTGGCTTGCTTATTGCTTTTCGCTTAAAATTGACAGCTCTTTGACCATGTTGTTTGTGGTCCAAGTTGTGTGGATCAACATACCACTATGCCAAAATAGACACAGACATATACACCACGACTCGTGATAGGTACAGAAAACTGGAGCGTTTTACTGTAAGCAAGATGTGAGATAGCCTCCATTATGTCCGGGACTGAACGGTGGAATACAGACTTTTGGCCCCTAATCACCCATAAGTGCCAACCCACAGGTGTCATTGGCAAGGCACTCAATATTACTCTCCACTACTTCTTTATGCCAGTGTGAAGAACCGAGCCGGTCTTAACCGTTTTCCTCGTGTTGTGCTCGCTCGGCTCTTAAACACTGCCTCACACTACATTCCCGTAGGACCAGGGGCCGACACGCTGGCTGGCCCTTCAGCTGCTAGTTTTGCCACATTGTCCTGCCATCCATGCCTTAATCCCGAACCACACTGTTGTTGTAGTACGGAAGAATATGGCCCCGACTGTACTGCTTACTCACCATCCAGCCGTGGGCTAACGGCGCTCCCACCAGACACCACCAAAGCTTTTCCCTAGGTTCTCTTCGTTTACATGTATGCTCCAATCGTATGTCGCTCGCCTACTTGCACTTTATGCTACTTGGATTCTTCCCATAGACTCTTTCCCTAGTTAACAGTAGATGTTAGGAACCAGACTTTGGTATACCTTAGTCGCTACTAAAAGAGATGGTACACACGCTTACACGTCTTCTCGAGCTTCGGCTTCCTCGTGTTCATTATAAGACACTGTTTTTCACTCACTCCGTTTGCTTAAGCCAAGGCTAATTCTACTTGCGCGCTTACTTTGTCGTTCATTCCCGCAACCCTGCTGCTGTTTTCACGAATGTCTAAGCTTTGGCAGTCTTTGACATCATACCCTGGATTGTCCCTGAGAGACTAAAACCAAGTCGGGGGACAATATCCGTGCGAAGGGTGACGGACTCATGGCTGGGGACAGGAAAAATGTATAGCCGGTGGCAGCTAGTGGAGGACTGGATGAAACTTAAGATGTCATGGCATGAATCTTTTTATGGAATGGAGCAGTTATCAGTGGACAAGTGCTTATTGCTTACCTGTCACCATTCGCATTCTGTTCCTAACCTTTGTCCACTACTTGCTGCTTGCTGTTTACTACGTTTCACTCTCCGCTTCCCACTTCCCACTTGCCTCTTATGAATAGCTTGGCACGATCAATTTCATGCCATGTTCCTAGATCTTGGATGTTTCACTTTTTTGGCCTACCTTATACACCTTGTTCTGTTTCTGCATGTGTCACATCTTCTAAGTGAAGAACACTCAACAATAAAAGGACTGCTCCCTTTCCTCATTCTCGTCCTACCACAAAGCTACATGACTTGCTGCCTCGCTAACCTCTAGCTAACTAGATAGACCAGAAGACTAGAAGTCTGTCAACTCAGAGCTGTAATAAGCCGAAAAATGAAAAAAGA
Source organism: Ceratocystis huliohia (assembly GCA_038382965.1). NCBI lineage: Eukaryota > Fungi > Ascomycota > Sordariomycetes > Microascales > Ceratocystidaceae > Ceratocystis > Ceratocystis huliohia. The sequence goes on along the minus strand of JAXCEX010000059.1, from coordinate 49,569 downwards.
AAGTCGTAAGAAAATGGGGGAAAAAAAACAACACGCGTTGAAGAATTAAAAGGAAAATAAAGAAAGACAACAAGGCAGCGGAATCGATCAGTACTAGAATAGCATGCCCACGTTCAGAACAAGACAAACATGTGAAGGTGATAGATATAGATGGACTACTTCCACTAAGATAAAAATAGACCTCCAGCAGATGTGGCTCGACAGGGGTTGCGCCACAGACCGTCCACATCGGCCGCCACACCAGCCGCGTTTCAGGCACTTGCCTATCCTCATTTCTCTCATCCTTTTACACAAGGAAGGTTCTAGGTGGGGCTTAACCTTCCCCTTCCTTTTTGGGACTAGCAGCTACTGATTGATAAAGAATAAGGGTAGCCACAGTTTGTAGTAGGTGTAAATACTATCCCCTATCCTCTTCCCACCCATACTTCGGCTGTCCATGCATCCGCTCACCTGTGCTGGCCATTGGATGCACCACATGGCCGGTGGCTGGGCTATGGCACGGCCGCCGCGTTGGCCGATGTTGATCCCCGCCCGATATTTATCGAGTCCAAGGGTTTGCACTTCTAGTGGTGCGATCACACCGATTTCGCAGAGATGGATTTAGCCCATACTCCAGATCCCAAAAGCGGCAAGGTTGTCCGAGATGAGAGCGACAAGCCGGCCGGTCTCGTATCAGAAAACGCTGTAATGACCATTTTGTGGCCACATATTGCCAAGGTTGCAACAATAGATGCCAAAGTTGCCTCGCTGTCTGCAGCTCTAGATGCGCGCTATGCCGCGGGCTATACCGGCATGATTGAGATGGCCATGGACGAAGGTGGCTGGTGGCTGGGAAGCAGCTCTGGAGCTCCGTCGCCAGCGTGGTGGCATCCTGCCCGTCCGCCTAGCCACCCACTGACCCCTAATAATGAAGCCAACACGGGCGGAAACGCTGGCCGAAACCGGCCGTGCAAGCCGCTCTACGTGACGAGTTCGACGCCACCACAACGCCCGACTGCCGCATTACTGGCATCAAGTTCATCTGCGATGGAGTCCTTGATGCTTGCACTGCCGCCCTGCAGGACGCCATCTCTTCAGGCGAGGCCACTGGCAATCCCATTTCGATCACTGTATTAGAAAGCGCGTATACAAAAGCACACGACAGTCATACAAAGCAACTAAGTAAACATCATTTAATCAAGTTAAGTCTATTATTTGGTATTATATAATATGGGAAATGCAATAAATGGAGAAACCACACAAGCAAAAGTGAGGTTCTCTAGTATGATGAAGAAAATGCTGAGGGAAGATGCTGGATGATGTAATGACGTGTGAAATGATTGAACTGAACATGTATGATGGGCATGCATTGTGCATGCCTTTTGATCATCGTAACAGCTGTTAGCTTCCAAGAGCAAGAAGGGCTTGCCACCTGGCTAGCTTACAGCTAAATGGGCGCTTGGGCTTAGGCAGTGAACGTGTTGGTAGCCATGGATGTATGGACAGGGGGGGCACCGATAGGAAGGAGTCCAGTGGGCAGGACCTTGGGCTCTTCCTCAGTGGTAGCTTCATAGACCTTAACAGAGTTGATGGCCCAGTAAGCCTCGGTGTAGGACTCAGGGTGAGCACCAACGAATTCCTCACACGTCTTGGCAAGAGCAGTTAGTCTCTTGTCCCATTTCCAGACACTGCCGGCCCAATCACCACAGAAGCCGGTGTTGAAAACCAGATTGTGCTCCTGGAAGTGGGAGGTGATGTCACAGCTAGGGCCACCATTGAATATAGCTGCAGGAGTACCCCAGGTGGCGGGGTTGGGGTGCTGGTATGTAATGTCTTCCGGGATAGAGTCGCGCGGGAAGAAGTACATGGCAATGTGGTCGGCGTTCCAGTCCATAGCATAGACACCGCCTTGAATCTCATTGAACTTCGTGCCGAAAGGGACCTTGGTTCGCTGGCCACAACCCTCCGAGCCTCCTCCGTAGTTGCAGTCGTCATGTTCTAGATAAACACCCCGAGGACCGCCCGTGTTGGTGACAACACAGCCTGGGCCAGTATGAAGAGCGACGTGGTTTGTTTCATCCAGATTGACACCCCCGATGATGCCAACACCGCCCGAGGTGGGCCATTCTTCGCCAAAAGACCAGAAGGCGGGCCAGATACCAGGGCCCTCGGGCATGTGAGCAATATCACTGATGATAAGAGCTTGTTTAAAAGCCTTCTTGGAAGTAATACGGGTGCTCATGCGACCTCTCGGGGGGTTGACGGCAACATGATCAGCGCCCAGGTAGACATAGTCATTTTCTAGTTTGGCGTAGCCTCCATCCCGGGCCGTCTCATAATCAACATACTGGACATAGCCGTGAGTCGGGTCATCCTGGGTGAAGAACTCGAACTCTTCAAAGAAGTTGGTGTCATTGAAGTTGGCGACCATCTTGTAAGTGGTAGCAGTGTAAGGAGCGGAGGGGGTGACAGCGGCAGAGGCGAGGCTGGCAGCGGCCACGGCTGAGAAGGCAATTTTGGAAAGGGAAGACATGGTGTTGGTAGTAGGGATAACAAGAGAAGCTGTAGGGCTGAGTTCAAGTTAATAAGAAACTGGAAAAGAGCGACTGGGAGATGATGCAATAATGAATGTGTATATATGATGAGCAGATAACTGAAAGGAGCGGACAGTAAGAGAGTGGTGGTGGTGATGGAGAGAAGAACGAGAAAGTAGATCTAGAAGTGGGAGGTTGAGATGATACTTATAGTCGAGAGAAGCAACGACCAAGTGCAGCTCGCAAGCCTTCATCGATCTCTAGCATTTCTGGTCCTCCAGCGCTAACCCATGGCAGTATAGAGCTCGATAGATCATGGCAGGAAATGGGATAGGGATAGAGGCATCTGTGGATCCGTGGGTTCTCGGGCTGGGCTGGGCCGGCTTGTTTCTTTTTTTTACTATTTTCTCTTGTAGATTTTCCTAAAATTGTCATTGCTTTTTGCAATCATTTGGCACTCTGTTTTTTGCTTTTGATTCTTCATATCCTATTCTCATTTGTTCATCATTCTTGTCTTATCACCCACTCTGTTCCTTAGCCGAGTACTTGTCTTTCTCCTTCCATGAACATGACCGGTCTTTGCAAGGAGAGGATTAGAAGACAGAGAGAAGCAGCACTGGGTGGATTTACCACAGGGCATTGCACTGCTCGATGGAGATAGAAATGATATAGAGCAAGCAGACAAACTTAATGCGAGGCCATATATTGTGGGCTGAGGAGCTTAAGAGGAAACAAGACGGAGTGTAGCAATCGATAGCAAATGAATCTCAAGGCCCGCAGCATACAAGGAGGAACTAATTCTATTTCCATTCCTCTCAGAGTGCTTCTACATCGACCTGTCTCGGCCTAGGAGAGCCAGTCCTTCCCCAATAACGCAAAGCAAGTAGTGCAGTGCTATTCAGTTCACACCCACCTCCTGGCCCTGGCCACCTTGTATCCCCTCATCCTCTGTCTTGTCTCTTTCCCACGGGGGCTTCCTTCATCAAGTATCTCTGGCTTGTTTATTTTTGTTTGCTTAAAATTGACAGCTCTTCGACCATGTTGCTTGTAGTCCAAGTTGTGTGGATCAACCTTCAACGATGCTAGAATACACACACCTATATATATGGCATAATGCGTCCTATAGCAGTCTTACCACTACGGCTTGTCATAGGTACATTACCGTAAGCGGGGTGTGAGATAGTATAATACAGAAGCCTCCACTACGTCTGGGACTGAGCGGTAAAATACAAATTTTTAGCCCCTAACCACCTATTACTGCCAGTCCACAGGTGTAATTTGCAAGGCACTCAATATTATTCTCCACTGCTTTTTTATGCCAGTGTGAAGAAGCGAGCCGGTCTTAAACGTTTTCCTCGTGTTGTGCTTGCTCGGCTCTTAAACACTGCCTCACACTACATTCCCGTAGGACCAGGGGCCGACACGCTGGCTGGCCCTTCCAACTATTAGTTTTGACAAATTGTCCTGCCATCCATGCGTTAATCCTGAACCACACTGTTCTTACGGAACGGAAGAATACAGCCCCGACCGTACTTCACTGCTTAGTCACCATCTAACTGTGGCCTGCCGGCACCCCCCTCATACACCATCAAAACCTTTTTCTAGATTTTCCACATTTGCATGTATGCTCGCTCCACTCGTATCTATTTCACCTGCTTGGGCTTTGCGCATTAGATTATTCGCATGGACTCTTTCCCTAGTCCCCTCGTCGTATCCCGTTCCTCCATGGCTCCTATGGCAAGGGTCGTGCAATGGAACAGAATAAACACACGCATCACAGCTGTGGCAGTAGCAGAATCGAAGCCAATGGAGCACGGTGGTAGAGCTTTTTAGGCTGTCACTGGCTGGCATCTTTGGCCTACCCGAGACTTGCCTTGATAGTCAGCGCATCTGCATGTTGTCCGCGCAGGAATCTAGCTGTAGAGCGCAAAACGAGACTTTGGCATGTCTTGGTCGCTACTCAAAGAGATGGTACTCACGCTTACAAATCTTCCCCAGCTTCGGCTTCCTCGTGTTCATTACAAGACACTGTTTTTCACTCACTCCGTTTGCTTAAGCCAATGCTAATTCTACTTCCGCGCTTACTTTGTCGCTGCTGTTTTCAGAAATGTCTAAGCTTTGGCAGTCTCTCACACCATACCCAAAATGTCCCTAAGAGACTAGACCCAAGCAGGGGACAGTATCCGTGCATAGGGCTATGAGGTTCCTGGCCTGATTCGTGGCTAGGAACAGGCAAAACGTATAGCAGGTGGCAGCCAGTGCGGGACTAGATGAAGCTCAAGATGTCATGGCATACATCCTTTTAGGGAATAGAGCAGTTATCAGTGGACAAGTGCTTGTTTCTCACTTGTCACCTTTAGCGTTCTGTTCCTAACCTTTGTCCACTACTTGCTGCTTGCTGGTTACTACGTCCCACTCTCCGCTTCCCACTTCCCGCGTCCCACTTCCCGCTTCCCACCTCCCACTTACCTCTCACGAATAGCTTCGCACGACCAATTTCATGCCATGTTCTTAGATCTGGGATGTTTCCCTTTTTTGGCCTACCTTATACACCATGTTCTGTTTCTGCAGGTCCCACATGTCCCAGGTGAAGCACACTGAACAATAAAAGGGCTGCTCCCTTTCCCTATTCTCGTCCTACCACAGAGGTACATGACTTGCTGCCTCGCCCACCTCCAGCTAACCAGATCGACCAGAAGACTAGAAGTCTGTCAACTGAGAGCTGTAATAAGCTAAACAAATGAAAAAGAAAGTCGTAAGAAAATGGGGGAAAACAAAGCAAATTAAAAAATTAAAAGGTAAATAAACAAAAACAACAGGGCAGCCGAATCGATCAGCACCAGAATAGCATCCATCTGTTCAAGCCATGCCGATGTTCAGAACATGAGAAACACACAAACGTGATAGATTGACCACTCCGACCTCTGGCAGCCCGTTCTGGACACGGTGATTTTGAGAAATATCACGTGCAACGCAACCATTCGGATGCCAGGGCGCCTTGTCCGGTCACAGGCTGTGGCCAGCCGAAAACTCCTGGGCACCCGTGGGAATGCCGAGGCAATGTGAGAAAACTGTCAGCAAGATTTGTGCGCAAACTCTTGGTCGCAGATAAGTCTTGCAGATACTTGGCAGAGACACTGGAGCCCAAGTGGAGGAAATTTCGGGTAGTGTCGAAGGGGGAGACGAGAGGTGGTGTTTGATTTTTTAGTTCTTTTCCTTTGTCTACGTGCTTTCAGTCGTTTTATGCTTCTGCTTTTCTGTTTGCCTGTTTTGTTTCTACATTTTGTTTTTGTTTTTGTTTTTTTTTTTTTTTTTTCTCGGACTATAACCACTTTCCGGATTACATGGGTCACAAGCTTGCTTGGGAGCAATCTCTGCTCCTCTCGTGTGATCCGGTCAGTGAGCCTTTGCAGAGGGTTAAGTCTGTCCGGTAACCAGCCCGGCGTCGTTTGATCTATGTGATTCCAGTAGACGTAAAATATATTCAAGTTCAAGTTCAAGTTCAAGACCACTCCGACCAAGCTAAAAATAGAGCTCCAGCAGATGTGGCTCGACTGGGGCTGCGCCACAGACACTCCTCATTGGCCGCCACACCAGTCGCCGCCCCACCTGCCGCGTTTCGGCCTGACTTGCCTATCCTCATTTCTCTCAGTGTTTTACACAACAATGTGAGCTAATAGAAGGAAGGATCCGGGTGGGGCTTAACCTTCCCCTTCCTTTTTGGGCCTGTTGCCGTTAGCTAGCAGTTACTGATTGATAAAGAATGAGGGTAGCGACAGCTTGTTGTAAATGCAGTACGATGTAGAAACACGTATAAATACCATCCCTTATCCTCTCCCCTCACCTACTTCGTCCGTCCATCCATCTGCCCACCCGTCCATCGACCTGTGACCGCCGAGGCCATCCATCATCTCCAGCGTCTTCCCGTTTCTCCCAACCCTTACCTCATCATGGCCACCCTTCTCTACAACGGCCGCATCTTCCAATCCTCAGGCCTGGTCAAACCCGAACATCACTTTGAGACATGCATCGCATTTGACCCTATTTCTAGCCGCATTCTCCATGTTGGCTCTGAATCCGACCCGGAGATCCTTCGCCTCGGCGGCCCAGACAAGTCAGGCTTCGCACAAGCTACTGACATGCAGGGCAAGTTCATTCTGCCGGGCTTCATTGATGGCCACATGCATTTACTGACCGCTGGCCAGAGCATGACAAAGCTCTCCCTAGCCAAGTGCCAAAACCTGGAGGACATTGTGGCTACACTAAAGGCATATGCCGCTGCCCATCCTGAGGTCCCGCGTATTCTTGCTGGCCATTGGATGCACCACATGACCGGCGACCGAGCTACGGCCGCCGCCTTGGCCGATGTTGATCCCCGCCCGATATTCATCGAGTCCAAGGATTTGCACTTCCAGTGGTGCAATGACACCGCTCTCGCAGAGATGGATCTAGCCGACACTCCAGATCCCAAAGGCGGCAAGATCGTCCGAGATGAGAGCGGCAAGCCGGCCGGCCTAGTATCGGAAAACGCTGTAATGACTATTGTGTGGCCGCATCTAGCCAAGGTTGCAACAATGGATGCCAAAGTTGCCTCGCTGTCTGCTGCTCTAGATGCGTACTGCGCCGCGGGCTACACCGGCATGATTGAGATGGCCATGGACGAATGTGGCTGGGAAGCAGCCCTGGAGCTCCGTCGCCAGCGTGGTGGCGTCCTGCCCGTCCGCCTAGCCGCCTACTGGTGCCTAATGCCGAAGCCAACAGAGGCGGAAACGCTGGCCGAAATCGACCGCGCAGCCGCTCTGCGCGACGAATTCAACACCACCACATCGCCTGACTGCCGCATTACTGGCATCAAGTTCATCTGCGATGGAGTCATTGATGCTTGCACTGCCGCCCTAAAGCACCCCTACGCTTCGGGCGAAGCTGCCGGCGATCCCATTTGGACCGCTGCCATGCTCGGCCCCGCTGTCGCCCGCGCCACGCACCACGGCCTACAGGTTGCGCTCCACGCCATTGGCGATGAGACAGTGCACGTAGCCGTGGAAGCCATTGCTGCGCATGCGCCGGCGCGGCTGCGTCCACGCATCGAGCACTTGGAACTGACAGCGCCGGAAGACGTGGCGCGGCTCGGCGCACTGGGCATCACAGCCAGCATCCATCCAGTGCATGCTGACCCAGCCATTCTCCGTGAGTGGCCGCGGCTGCTCGGTGCGCACCGCTGTGGGCGTGCGTTTGCGTATCCTGAGTTCGCTGATGCTGGCTCCGTCCTAGCCATTGGCAGCGACGCGCCATCGGCACCACTCGACCCGCTACACAACCTTTACACAGCCACCACGCGGAGGTCAGCACGTGAGCCATTGAGCACAGACACCGTAAACGCCCACTTTGCCCTAGAGCTAGCCCATGCTGTGACAGCGGCTACCGCGGGCACGGCATACAGCGTTTTTGATGAAAACGAGACTGGAGCACTGAAGAAAGGCCTAAGAGCGGACATCGTAGTGGTGGATATGCAGTGGGAGGCACATCAGCTGTTACAAGCCAAGGTGCTCAAGACGTACTCGGGTGGAGTTTTGACTTTCGATGCCGAGACGTCAAGATAAACAGATCATAGCGAGACAGAAGGGACAGAAATAAAGACATGCTCCAACACCACCAACCTTTGCCACGTTCTGTGTACAAATACTCGTTGTTTTTCGTTTTCGTTTATCAGCTCCCTAGCAAAACAAAAAAAAGTTGACATAACGAACAGAGAAAGAAATCACAAACGAATAGCATCTAGATATATAAAAAAGAAAAGAAGACGAAGCAGCCAACAGGACAAAAACGACTATGTCTGTAAGAAGTGCTAGTATCAATCACATGGAATGCAGTCCCGTCAACTTCTCTCCATGCCTTCCATCTTCTCTTTTCCCCTCGCTGGATAAAATAGTAAAAGAAAAAGAACAAAAAAGCAACGCAACCACAAGCAGCAAAGAAAGACCAACTCCCACGATAACAACTCAAATACATCATCGCATTGTTACAGCTACTTAAGCAAATAGCTTCAGACCGCTACCATGCTTGCCAATCTCACAGACTTCACACACCCGGCATACTTGGCCCTTGAACTTGGGCTGGTACTTGGAGCCATCAAAGGCACACTCTTCGAATGCTGAGCCACTGTAAATAGGAGTGTGCGAAGCCGCACAGACTTCAAACTCGGCAAATTGGTCAAAGTCGATCTCAACGGCATCGTTGGGGTTGCGCTCGCATTGAGCCTTGGTCTTCTTGGCCTGTATGTAAGGTATATTAGGTCAGCATGTACGAACAGAAGAAATAATGAAAAAAGAACGAAAAAAAAAACTTACGTTCTCAACAATCTTGCCAGATCCTCCGTTGGCAATAATCCGGCTGGCAAAGCTCAACGCTGAATTGTAGTTTTTCGCTCTGATAGCCTGCTGCATCGCCGCACCCAACACTAGTTGTCTATGCGGAACCTCAATCTTGGGAATTGTAAAGTACGCAGACAACTCCAGACTACGCTTCAGCAACGCGGGATTTTCGGCAATAGCAGCAGGAGCGCCTAGGGAACGACGGGAAAGCTCAATGCCCATGGCCACGGTGTACTCAGCAGCAGACGCCACCAACTTCTTGGCTTCGGCAACCTCGGCCTCGCTTGACACAGCATTAATAAGAATGGCATGCAGAATGCCCTTGAACACTGTAATTCCATCTTCCAACTTGTTAGCCTTCATAGCATCGTATCCACGCTGCAGATCATGAGCAGCAAGGTGCTCAAGATCACGTGGCACAATCGGTAGGACGGACCGCGGATCCGTCTCTTCAAATGTTCTCCGGACGTAGTTGACTAGAGGAGGTAGGCCACATGATGCAGGCAGATACGTCTTGGACGCCGAAAACACCTCCAGGAAACGAGGCTTGATGGGCGCAAAGTTGACGGCACCAACCTGGCGGTTCAATAGTTGCATGGCGGTCTCGAAAGAGCCGCCGGCGACATGATCCACAGCAAGGGGTGAATTCCGTGCCCACATCTCGGCTTCGCTCAAGCCAGAGCCGCCAGCCTCAGCAGTCTCAACGTTGACAAAGTCACCCTCAATTTCAGGCACAGCATCGTCGCCCATATCCCAGCCAGCAGCATCATCATCATCTTCCAGAGCGGCGGAAGCACCGGCCCCAGCACCAGCCTTGTTAGTTGCGGCATCATCGCCATCCACATCCATCAAGTCCTCGGTAGGCTGGTTGTCCTCGAGAGACAAACCCTCGACCTGACCCAAAAGAGCCTTCTCAAATACCGACTGCGATGACGCCTTGGTTGGCCAGTTGGCAGCATGAGTAGGGACAATAGCCTTGGGAACTGACAGGGAGCCTCCAATGGCAGGTGCGTTGATTTCCTCCTCAGTTAGGCCAGAAGCCTCCAGGATAGCCTGGCATTCCTCTTCCAAGCCATGGGCCTTGGCAGTGATATAGGCCAGTGGATACAAGTCGATTTCTTTGAACATTTGGATGCGATCCTCAACATCACCCAAGAATAGGGCGTTTTGAAAACGCGAGGTAAAGTCGCCACGGTGCTCAGCAATCTTAGCCATACGGGCAAGCTTGTTATGATCACCAGTAGACAGATACAGGAAGGACAGCTTATCAAAGCTCTTCTGCTTCTGGTAACACATCTCTACAATTTGGTGATTACCGTGGGCCAAAGCCTCGGTGCCAAGTCTCTGCCAGAGCTGGGGCTTGTCCAACTCACGGGCCATCTCTAGACCGACATCGAGGTTGCCACATTCGATAGCAAGCTCGAAGCGCGTGGCAGGGTCCTGGACAAACTGGAGGGCAATCTCGGGGTATCCCTTCTTTTGGAGGTAGGCAATGATAGACTGGCCGACCAGAGATGAGTTCTGAATGATATGCAGCATTTCCTCGTAGTTACGCTTGACTAGCGCCAACTTGAAGCGATACTCGGTGGGGTCAATGGGCAGAAGGCGAGGCTTGGCGTTGCGGTCCAGGCAGTATAGATTGCGGCCCTGCACACGCACCAAGTAAACAGTCTGGTCCAGGGTACGGACAATGCCGTTGTCACCGTTCAACAAGGTGTACTTGACATGGTTGAGGGTCGAGTACAGAAGAACGCCAGTATCATCCCAGCAGGCGCTCTTGATCCGAATAGTCTCATGTAGACCGCTCAGGTGCTCCAGGGACTTGGACAGAATGGTGATGTTGTGCTTGCTCAGAAGGGCGACATAGCGGTTGTCGTTAGACCAGACAACATACTTTACACCATTGACAGGATGCTCAGCAGTAACCTTCTTCTGCTGGATATCGTACATGTAAACAGCTGACGGGGTGATGATGAGCAGGTTGCCAGTGCCACCAAAGTAGATGTCAGTAGTGCCAGCAGGAGGCTTGAAAGAACGAGTGACATTGTTGCTCAGATCCTTGATTTCGATAGTCTGAGCAGCGACATCAAGAACGGCAAAACGGTTGCGTGCGACAAAAATAGCCGAGTTACCCGAGCCACGCTTAGAATCAGGTGATTCCAGAGCACCCGAGCCTTCGCGGGGCAGGTTGATGAGCTCGTACGAGTTGCCGTCAGCGGGGGAGGTGACCAAAATAGAGCGCTCGGCAGGGTTGTATGACATTGTGCGAGGAGGAGTCCAGGCCGAGCCCAGCTTCTTGAGGACAGTGAGGGTAGGGCCCTCGAGATTCTTCTTGAAATCATAGGACTTGACGTGCTTATCCTTGGTGATGTAGAAGAGCGAGTTCTGATGGATGGCGCTGGCGGGGCGCTCACGCTCCAGCTTGAACACCATGACACCATTATCGTGTCCAACAGCAAAGAGATTGATTTCAGGGTGGGCAGCAATGACCCACATGCGCTCGTTCTCACGCTTGAAGGATTGCACGGCAGTGCGCTTGTTAAGGTCCCAGACACGAATGGTCTTATCCTCACTAACAGATAGAATCAGGTCTTGGTGCGGGTGGAACAAGCAGGCGGAGGCGTTCTGGAAATGGCCACGGCAGGTATCGACCTCCCAAGCCTTAGTTTCGCTCATTCGCCATAGCTTAACCAGGCGATCGTCACCAGCGGACACGATCAAAGGCATAGTGGGGTGGAAAGCCACCCAGTTAACACCGCGATCGTGTCCTTCAAGCACAAATTTGACAACGGCATCGGTGTTGCCAAACATGTCGGCCTGTTCCTGGTTGCGCCGAGCCATTTGGTCCTCAAAGGACAAGGATGAAGTCGGGGCTGAGTGTTTCTTGCGCAGGCCGGAGATATCCCAGACACGGACAGACTGATCAAGGGAAGCCGAAACGACGAGGTCATCCTTGGGGTGAAACTGGGCGCACATGACGTAGTGGTTGTGGCCAGTCATGGTGCAGACTAAATATCAAGGGGGGCGTTGCATTAGCAAAGGAAATAAGCCAACGTGACAAACGTGAAGACCAAAAATGATCAACATTGCTAAACTCACTCAGCGATCGGTTTTGCCAGTTCCATATGCGGATAGTCTGGTCATCAGAGCATGACACAATCCACGGCAGCTCGCGGTGGAAGAACACGGTGCGGATGTAGTCAAGATGGCCATTGAGGGTGAACAAACACCGCCGGGTCTGATACGACCAGACCTTGATCTTGTAGTCGTCACCACCACTAACAAACAGCGGCTGTGTGGGATGGAAGTCGACAGCTCTAACAGGGCCATCATGTTCCTCGAAGCGGTCGATCAGAGTTCCCATGCGGTAGTCCCAGAGCTGGATGGTGGATGAATGAAGGGACACAAGGATCCATGGCCTGTCGAGAGAGGCGAGCTGGTGTTAGTATTAGTTGTAAGGGGAGGGAGTATCGTGAGATGGATCTCACCGCTTAGGATGAAAGGCAATGCCTTTAGCCCGCGAGGACTTTGACTCGAACTAGAGGGAGACAAGGGCAAGTTAGCGGTGCTGGCAGTGACAATGATGAGCAGAGTGATTCAGATTATGGGAAGTGTGCAGTGCAGGCCAGGAGGCAAAGATGCAGTTGACAGCAGATCAACGCAGGCCCAGCTTCTTGCCCCGCGACCCAAGCCCACAACACATTATAAATCGTCCAAGTTTATGAGATGGAAAGCTTGCCGTACTTTTGTCAGCATGGACGAGGTCGTAGACATGATGAAAGCGCCAGCGCCGCTGGGAATGTGATGGCTAGAGAACGAGACGAGCAAAAGAGGCCGCAAGCGAGGATGAAGACGAAGAACGAGGATGGGAATCGAGGAGAGGAGATCACTGGAAGGGAGGCGGCAAAGCAAAAAAAAATAGAAAAAATAAAAAGGAAAGAAAAAAGGAAAGGAAATGAAAAAATAAACAACAAGAATTAAAGCTGTGCCGTGCTATTCAAGTCGTCAATTGCACTTCAATGGCTAGCCGTCGATTTTGGAGATGAAGCCGGAGAAAAAGAACAGGACAGCAAGAGAAGATGTGTAGATAGTTCAGAGGGCTTCGACGAGGTGTGGAGAGCAAAGGCTACGGCCAAATCGTAAGAGGACCAAGAGCTACAGGGGGGAGGGGGGGGGCTAGCCACTAAAACCATAACCAGCCTTAGGGCTATCAGGGCTCTGACCGCCTATAATAACAAGGGCAGGGGAAAGGGCTCTACCTACGAGCCACGTTGAGCAAAAGCTAGAAGAAGCTGCGTAAAATATGGGAGAGTCCAGAGCGCCTGCGGGCAAACCAACTAGTTCTCGAAAGACACAGACAAACAAGCTCCTATAAAGGCCCAAGGCTCGCTACGAACTATCTCAAAGCTCCAAATCCCAAGAAAGCTTCGGGTCTGGCTGGCTGAGGCCAAGTCGCAACAAACTGATGCGTGTCCCCTTCAGTTACAGATACGTACCTTGAGCTAGAAGTGGGGCATTTCAAGCCATAGTATAGACGGAAGCATCTTCATAATGAGCTCCACTTAAAATAGTGGACAAGGTGGACAATAGTTGCAGATGGTGGATTTACCGATAATCAGCCGTGCTCATGTTAGGGTTAGGGTGGTATATGTGTGCAACCACCTTCAGATTGTATTGTTCGTGTAAAACAGACAAGTATATTATTGAAGGACTAGACAACGCCAGTAACAGAAACGGGTAGCTGGAAAGGAAATACAATGTATATTGAGTGCCAAAACGCCAAATGTATTCTACCTATAGCTCGTCCTTTTCTGTGACGACTGCTGGGGGCTCCTCCCAAGATCTGCTCTTGGTATTCTTCGCTTTGGGCTCTTCCTCTGTCTTCGCCCCCTTCTTCTCCTCTGTCGCTGACCCCCGCCTTCTTCGGTCTACCGCAGCAATCTCGTCGTCATACTGCGTCCACTCTGGGACCTGTCTCCGTGCCCGATCAAGCTTGGGCTCTTTTGTTTCCGGATTGTTACACAAGTCAATTGTACGGGCCTCCTTCAGACTCTCATCGCTGCACCACGTCTCGCACCAGAGCCAATCCTGCGATAGGCTATGGATTGGCAGCTGGAACTGCATATGGTTGGGCAGATCTTGGTCTAGGTTGGAGAGAGAATTAGGGTCGGCACTGAGCGAGTGGTATGTTTGACGAAGCCGGTCTCCCGCCGCAAGGCGCCGGAACTGCTTCAAGTCCACCACGTACAATGCCGAAATATGATACGGCTTGCCTCGTAGGTAGCTTGCCCAGTAGCCTTGCTTCCAAAACCGGAAGCCTTCCATCTCAACACGCGAGTCGCACATGGGTGTGAAGCCGTAGGGAGCACCTTCGAGATCCACATTGACTAGGTCGATCATATCGGTGCGAACCACCTGGTCAGCATCGACAAAGATAACCTTGTCCAAAGACAAAGGGAACAACACATCCAGGAAGAGAATCTTGTAGCCCCAAATCTCGCGTTGCTTTTCTTTCTGCCCACGCAGCCAGTGAGGCCACTTGTATGCCACCATCTCGTACTTGAAACCATACTCCTCAGCAAGGAATGGAATAAAATCCTTGAATGACGGGGACAGGAACTGCTCAATGAACCAGAACTTGACGGTATGTTTAGTGTTCTTCATAACGCTGACCATCATGATGCTGAGCATGCGCTCATACAAGTGCCCGCTCGCAACAGAAAAGATATTGATCTCGGCCTGCTCCTCCTGGCCTTTGTTTTTACTGCCAAATAACCCAAGTCCGCTGGCTAGCTTCTTTCCCTTAGCCAGAAGCGAGTCGCCCTCGTCACCCACATCCAAAACATCTGCAGTCTCCATACCAGGCTTGCGCACGAGCCGAGGGAATAACGTCTTGCCCTGGAAACTCATGACACAGACTTCGGTGCCTTTGTCACCCGCAACAGGACGGAATCCCTTGGCCCCAACACTTTCGATTTCGAAAATATCTGAGCTACGGCCGGGCAAAAGTTGGATACTGTAGAAGCCTGGGTTGGCCTTAAACTGGAAGTAGCCAATATTAGCCATGATGATGGTGTCTTCTTGATGGGGATTCTTTTCTGTAGCTAGAACAAGCTGTGCACCGCGTGGGGGGGTGGTGGCGCCATCACGTGAGTGGCCCTCAATTAAAATGCTCTGGAGCTCGTATACTGCTTCAACGTTTCCCTTGGCAGTGCTGAGTTTAATATTGTCAGGGTCATGCACTGAAACTTTAGGTGCCACTAGCCACAGAGGAGGAACGTCTAGCTTCGCATTGAGTAGAGCCTCAGAGGGAAGCCCCTTGAAAAGACCGTGGAGCTTTTCAACCTTTCCAGTCTCAGCATCAAAGGTGGGTTGGGAAGCCAGAACATGACGCCAGAAGCGCTTTAGAGGAAGCTCAGTCAGCTTTTCTGAGGGGTTCAAGAAGACCTTGATGTAGACGCCATCAAGTTCTGAGAGCACCTTGAGAATACCAGCCCAGCGCTGTCCTTGCTCGCTAACTGGATTTAGAAGAACAACAATGTGCACATTGGACTCTTCGGCATCGCCGACCTCGAAAGACGCGTAGCTGTCGTCCCACTTATCCCAGATATTGGCGCGGATAGTAGGCACTGAGTCAAAAATGCCTTGGGGGAGATCGCTAATAGTAGACAAAGCCGTGATTGAAGTTAGTTTGGCTACCTCAAGGGGATTACTAATAATATCGCCGAGCTCGAGGTCGTCTATAGCAGTGTAAATAGGGAAAATGCGGACCCGACGTTCGTTGAGGAGGAATTGCTGGAAATCATCTTTGGTAAACGCATCTTCGTCTGCAATAGGTCCAATCATGCGACCATTAAGAATAACCATGCTAGAGCCCGGCTGGATATTGGTGGCCAGCAAGAACGATTCAAGGGAAATATCAAAGGATTCATCAGCAGCATGTCCATCAGGCTTTAAGAGATCACGCAGCTGATTTACATTTTGAGCATCTGGGTCATTAACAAGGAGGGCCTCATTGACACGAGAAGCACCACGAGTTTCGACAGGATTGTGAATAATGTCAAGGCGTACGCCATCATTGGCTTCAACAAATGCAAATGCATTCAGAAGCATTTGTAGACCTGTATCGCTCGTCAGGTCGACCACAAGAGTCATAGCCGCCCACTTCTCCTTTGTAGTATCCTCCAACGGCTCAATAGCAGCAATCTTGTCAAATAGGTTCTTGTGATCCAAGTATAATTTGCCAACGTCTAAAACGCGGGGATCTTTCTCCCCGGAGGGGTTGATGTACTTGTTGCGCCGCAGCACGGCATTTTGCAAAAAGAACTCTAGTGGCTCGCCATCGTCAGTCAGAGCCTTTTCTCTGATGGCATTCTGTATCAAATGTAGGTCTATTTGTAGACGCTGGCTCATGGATTGCATCCATCTTTCAGTGCGAGCCATCACAACGCCATTGACTAGGAAAGGAGGGACGTCTGAGGAGGCTTCCATACGCTTGATCCAACTGCGAGTTTTTTCAATCTGGTTGCTTGAAGAGTCTGCAGTAAGAATATCGGCCAGAGACATGGGGGTATCTCCGCCTTCAGCCGCCTTGCTGACACCTGAAACAACAGTATCGAAGACCTTCTTTTGAATTTCGAGCGTTCCCAGCACGCCAGCCTCAGAAACGTACTGCAGCATGACTTCAAACCCATATTTGTGATATAGGTGGTAGAGAGTCTTGCCAATCTCAGCAGCCGTGTTAGATGGCAATAGGGGAACAATGCCAAATCTTATAGGGAGCCCCCGCTGAGAGAGCCCCCACAACTGCCCGGCAAGGGAAACATCCGCGGCAGTAGTGAAGTCAATAGGGACGATCAAGTTGAAGACGTTTCTGGCGATGGGAGGGATCTGACCGAAATTTTGCCGCAAAAGTGCCTTGACAGATCGGTCGAATTGGGCATATCCAGGGTCCTTTTCCAAGTCATTCATCCACATGATGACTTTGTTACCCTCCAAATTATCTCTCCAGTCATATCTTATGCTATCTTCGCTAATCTTGGAGCCAGTAATAGCATTATGGCCCAGCAAGGCATTGGCTTGTCTAGCGTTCAAGCCCAGACTTCGAACGCCCTGAATAAGCTTTCTTTCGCGTCTTAGCGCCTCTAGCAGATTAAACGGTTCGATCTGACGCTCAATTTGCTGTACACCATTGATCCACATCATGTTGCGACCAGCGGGTGTATTGGCATCTCTTTTAGGACGCTTCTCCAAAATCTCACTTGCGATTTCGTGGGCTGCCAACTTGGTGGAATACTTGGGGAAGTCCTGCGACACCTTGACTAGTGTATCGAATGGGTTCGGGCTTTGCATAATGTACGAAGTGGTGCTGAGACCTAAATTAAGCAGTTCAGCTTTGCTTAATGGCTTGAGATCAGCCACTTCCTCATCATCGTTAAGAACAACCTGCAAATCGTCGGTGGTGTCCTTGGCTGCTGGCTGGTCGCCCGTTTCACGGTCATCGATGACAATATAATCAGTACGCTTAAGCGAAAGCTCAACTCCATATCCATTGACTGGCAAAGGCTCCGGGGTCCCATATGACGCCGTCCGGCGGTGACGTAGACGGTATGATACCTCGCCCTTCTGGGCAGCTGCCATCATGGCCTTATGGAATGGAGCGAATGCCGGGTCGCTGATGTCGGCATACAGGACAGCAGGAACTCCGGCGCCAAGGATGCGGTCAAAGGGAAGATTTGTAGCTTGCAAGCCCTTGATCTTAGTGCCCTTGTCTTTGGCGAGGGCTAGATCGGGGGAACAGTACCTTTGACCGTCTATCAAAGCCCAGACATTGCAGTCTTTGTCAGATGTGTGTGGGCCAAGGTGGGGTTCGATTCCGGTGGCATAGTATTGATAGTGAGCCTCAACACGCGGTGCAGCAGTGCGCATAGAAAGTGCAAAATTAAAAGTAGATAGCATATCAGGGCTAGTGACGTAGCCGTCTTCAGACAGCAGCCTCAAGAATGCATCATAGAGGTCTTTGTCGGAAGAAATGCCGTTGAAATAGCCATTTGCAACTTTGTCGAGGATCGGATAATAAGCAGTAGCATTCTCGCCAGCAGCAGTTTCACTAGAATGGGAGATCATCAGCTCATCAGAACGGCACATTAATGCAAATAAAATAAAATGAAGAGCGAGCTTCACATGAACGAGCAAAAAACCCACATTAGTTCAAGAAGATACGGTGGCGACGGGAACGCAGCTTGCATGGAAATATCGACGGCTGGCACTGCAGAAGCAGGCAATGCTGCCAGAACAGCAGCAACAATGCCCAGTTGCCTCATAGCTCTCTCTGTTGTCTGCCTAGGTCTCTCTGAAGCCTGAAGAAACTGGCGCAGATAAGCTCTCAACAGTTGGTGAGGTCCAGCTTGTCTGCCTGTTATTTAAGAAAGCTATGCAAAAAAGCAAGCATGGAGAATCAGATAGAGGAACGATAAAAAGGTCAGGCTATGCTCGGGTCTTCGTAGCTGTCGCAATTATCTACTCGTTGGTGGGTTGTTTGAGGGTCTAAACCGAAGCTTCACGATGTCAAAGCTTGACCTACCAGAGCTTCTCCATGCAGCGCCAAATTGTGGACACGTTCATTTGAAAGGGAGTGAAACTATTAAAATAGAGAAAGAACGCTATAAACCCTGTACGATTATGTTTAGGGTTAGCCCATGATGGGCTCAATTCAACTCACAATTAGCACCATGTCGTTTAGGTGGTATTCAGTAAATATTATCTGCTTGTGGAAAGACAAGACATTAAGAGATAGCAGAAGAAAACAACGCCAAGGTAGAACAATGAACTCCGTGTACTAATACTAGCACACTATCTCATACTCATAACATGACAGCATAAGCAAAAAAACAAAAAAAAACAAAAGTGACTCCAGACATCACTCGCCAACGAACAAAAACTTCCACCGCTGTCCCGTCTCCAAATCAATGTTTTTTTTTCGCCTTTGGGGGGCATCATCTGTGTAGCATAGACACATTGTTCATGTTATATCGGGCCTAGCCGTGGACCGAGGCATTCATTTTGCTGGCCTCCTGTAGGTTCGCCTGGCACCACTTGCTAATAATGCTAGCCGTCAAATCGATGGCCTGGTTTGTTTGTTCTTCTACTTCAGCCTGGCGAGAAGCCCGGTCTTTATCGGTCTTTTCCTTTAGCGCTTTGTCCCGAGCTTTGCGCTTGCGCTCGCGTTCTTCAAGCCACTCCTCCCGACCAGAGAGGTAGCGGGCTGAATGGCCAAGAGCTGCAGCATGGCGTGACTTTCCAGCATGCGCGCGCGCCAAAGGCGGAGCCGCAAAAAACAAAATGCGGCCCTGCTCATCGGTGTGGAAATTTTTTGAGAGAGACTTGGGTATCTTTTCGTTAGCCTCGTCGGAGAGTGTATAAACTTCAAATCGCGATGGCGGTGGCTGAGATTGGGCAACCACTGGTGCTGGGGCCATGGGCATTGGCGTGCGCGGCTGCATTGGAAGCTGCTGCTGCTGCTGAAGCGGTTGCGGTTGCGACTGGGGCGGCATTTGTGGGGGAAATTGCTGTGGTACGAACTGGGCTTGATACCCAGGATTCGGGGTTGAATTCGGGGGCAACATAGGTCGGCTGGGATGTTGATTACCCGGAATTCCTTGATAGGCAGGAGGCATAGGCACGGGAACCGAGACAGGGACAGACACAGAGCTTGGACGCGACATCGAGTTCATCTGGGGAGGCATCTGGTGCTGCATAGGTGGCTGGAAATGAGGCTGCATCATAGGTTGGGGTTGCTGATGTGGTCGTTGCACAGTCATAGGATGTGGGTGTGGTTGCGCAAGAGGATGTGAGTGACCGTGATACTGCACAGGCTGCTGACCGGGAGCAACCATGAAGGGGGTTTGACTAGGGGGGCCAGGGTTAGAAGGTGCCATTTGCATTGGCATATGGGCCGGACTGGAATGGTATCCGTGGGGAGGAATCGGAGCCTGTGAGTTGTATACGCTAGAAGGAATGTTCTGCGGGCTTGGTTGTTGAGTGGATATCGAAATGGTGGGTTCTAGAGGAGGAGGCGATTCCTAAGACAGAGTTAGGCGAATTGACGGGAAATTAAGAGGGGATTTTTTCTTTCCGAGTGAAGGCAGAAGTCAAGTGAAGGGGAGGGATGAAAGAGGTTTTGTGATGCGTTGACAAGGAAATGCAAGGCGCGAAAAGCGATGAAAATGCGGCTGGAAAAGAGGCAGCAGGAAAAAGGCAACAACGCGCAGAAAGTTGAGCTTTTGCGCAAACAGGGAGGAAAAACAGGGGTCTGGTGCAGGATCGTTTATCCGAGAAATAGCCGAAACCCCTGACAGATCAGGCGCTTTGAAAGCGTGGAATATGGCATGGAGGGGGCGATTGGGACTTACATTCGAGCCCCGGGGCCGTTTATGCACTGCACCAATTAGCGGTGGCGCTTGGGGATTTCCCCAGTTGGGTTTGGGCATTGCATCGGTCTCTTTTGCATCAGGAGGTAGCAGATGCGTAATAGGGCTGATGACCTTGACCATTGCCGTGCGGCCAGGCGGATAGAAGTCAATCTCATAGTCCTTGCCTCGGACTTCATCGGGCAGACACGAGGCCCAGGTTTTGATCTTCTTAAAGGTGAACTTCTCCTCGTTGTAGCGGCTTTCGCAGACATAGATAATCTTGTCTGCAGGCAGACCACGCGGCCGGCCTCTATTATAGGATCCGACAAACATGACAAAGCATGAGTCGATGATCTCCTCAATGCGATGCACGTGAAACTGGCCTGTCTTGACGACTTCGCGTGGATAGAACATCTTATCATATCGGTGCACAGTCTGCTCCGGCCGGTAGTACCAACACACATTGATCCACGTTTGTTTGTCATTGTCCATCCACATGCGGAAAATTTGGGCGACGATAGGCTTGGTGGGCTCATTGGGATTGTGGATGTGTACCCAGTCTCCCACTCTCCATGTAGCGTTGTTATGCATGGCCTCGGTGAGCGGCAGGCGGCCGGAGTCATCGAGAAACGAATTGTCAGGCTTTGATGTTTGTTCATTGGCAAGTTCGGATACCCTGGCAAGAAGTTTTGTAGCGGCCTGGTGGATCTCGCTGCCCTCCTCGTTGTAGGTAATGCTATTGGTAAACATGGTGGTGAGGTCGCGCAAAACGTCTTGCACAGCACGATACTTCTTGCGCTTTGCCTTGCGCTTGATTTGCTCCAAACATATGGGCTGCGCAATGACCTGGTAGTAGTGGGGGTTGGTGTTTCTGTCGGGCAGCTTTTCGAAGGGCTCGATCAGCAGTTCGCCATCGCTGTCTTCCGTCCGGCGAATACCTTTAATTATGGCAATGATACGTGCCTCGGTGGGGGTGAGCACTCTCGGGGGCCGACCACGGCGTTTGCCGGTCTCACCATTGGGCTTGCGGCGCTTAACGCGCGCTTCATCAGCGGATTCCTCCTCCTCCTCCTCCTCCTCTTCCTCTTCTTCGCCACCACTAGACTCGTCCGCAGAAGGAAGCTCGCCAAGATCGGGAAGTTTTGCGTCTCCGGCTTCAATGGTGCCGCGTTCAACCATCCTATTCAACTCAGAGATGAACAACTGGCGAAGCCGCACTGCAGCGCCAAAAATACCAGCTGAAGGCCGATTGAAGACTTGCGCATTGTGGCAGATTTGGGCAACATCGCGAACAAATTGCGAGAACTCTGTATATTGCTTTTTCAAGATTTTGCCCTGATAAATGCAGCGTTAGCAAATAATCTCAGGCAATGACGTTTTTTATGGGTGCAGCGAACATACTCTAATTGTGCTAAACGCAATGGGTGTGGATATGACTTCAAAGTAGGATGGAAGTAGGCGCTTATTAGGAATGCGCTGGAAGCCGACAGCCAGTTCTTCATCCTCGCCTCTATTGTAAGCAAATGGGAAATAAAGTTAGAAATATAAGAGGATGAAAATAGGAGCACGAAATATACAGCTCAGGTAGTGACAAGACTAGCAACAGACTGACTTACTCCTCTTTGTAGTCACACAGGAATGCCGAAGTGTCATGAATTACGTCAAGCAGATTGCGCTGTGTGATTTTGAAGCTTTGTGCAGAGTCAACACCCGTCGCATTGGCATCATCATCAGCCTCACCGTCGGCATCTTCGTCACCATCGGCATCGACATCAGATCCATTGTCATCAGCGGTCGCATTGGGCGGTGGCGCGTTGTGGGCCGATATTTCAGACGGCACATCGGCGGGCCGTTCGGCATCCTTCATCGCGACATCAGTACTTGTCGGGTCCGAAGCGGTAGGCGCGTCGCCAGCTAGTCCGGGGGTGGAAGCCATTGGCTCTAAAAGAATGCTAGTCGGGGCTTTGTGGGGGGATGTGGTTGTAGTGGTGTTGCGTTTCGCGGCAAATGCGCCAGCAGGGCGGCATTAAAGGCTTGTCCAAGTAGTAAAAAGAAAGTATGAGAAGGGAACGCCAGTCAATCAAGGCGAAAACAAGCTTGATTGGGATGACCGAGAAGCTATGAAGCTTGCTTTGCGCTGGATGTGACAGTGATGTTGAGTTTGACGGGTTCCACGTGCAGTACAAAGCGTCGCGATGACTGCTTGTAAACAGGGAAAAAAAAGAGGGAACTAAAATTTTACAATCAAGAAACACAATGACAAGGAATAATAAGCAAAAATGACAGAAGACTTGTAAAAAGAACGCTGTATTAACAAATCGTGGGAAACAACGATGGACAGCGCAGAGACAGAAAGAAAGATCCCCCCAAAAGCAAAAGCACACAAGCGCAAGCCCTCTAATCTGACCAGCCAACCAGATGCATCCATCTAGCCCCTTGTAAGCTCCACTGAGATTCCGCCTGCCAGCTGGCAGGTGGGGCCCATCAAAGGTGGCGGATCGGTGACCCTAGGCCCCCCTAGCGTGCCAGTGCTGTCTTATACCACGTGATAGCGCGTCCCATTCGTGACCCGAAATAAATTGGTTTTCAGCGCGAATTTAGCCTTGATCCGTGGGGGCTGTCACATACCTTGCTTATTTGGTCACAAAGTTAATGAGGAAGGCACAAATAGGCAGCCAGCCCCGATCCTCAAATAAAGAAAGAACTCCCGCCATAGCAAACGGCAATAGTAAAACTTTTTTCTCTTTCATTTTTCGGCTTCCTTTTCTATAGTCTTCACATTGATTGCTTGGCCTTTTTGATCTTCTCTGTCTCTTTCCAATTAAACCCATATTGTTGTGTCCATGTTTATCCAGTGGACTTACTGATCCTTTTGACAATCATGTAAGTCTTGAGTTCTGGAATGACGTAGACAGTCCAGTCCACATGTACTAATTCGCCCGTCTTCAGGGCCAGCTCTACGCCTAGCACTCCAATTCCACGCGGTGGCACCCCTACTGCAGTGTCCAGGTCGACACCACGTCCTGGTGGCCGCTGGCAACCTACTGAAGGTGCTCGCGACACGCTGTTTAAGCCGTTTAGATGTCCCGGCACAGCGAATGCTTCCCCTGTGACAAACCGGCCGTCCCGCAAGAAACGCAAGGTCGATTACAGCGGCACAGACACTACGGAGGATGGCAGTGTGGCATGGTCAAATGAAGATCGGCTTGGTCTAGCCACGCGCGAAGCTAACAAATATGGCGTTTTCAAACCAAAGGACAAAACTGAAGTGTTTAGAAAACGGTTCAATGTCCCTTTGATCAACAAAGACTCTGTCAACTTCAACTCTAACCGCCCACCTCCTACTCTAGGCCTTAGACAAGGCGCTTCCTTTGTTGCAAAGCCGCTTCATGACCCCAGCGGCGAATTCGCTATTGTGCTTTATGACCCCACCATCGACCAAAAGCCCAAAAACATCGAAGATGCCAAAGCTGCAGATGCCCCCCCCGAAACCAAGGAAACGCCATCGCAGGAGTTGGATGCGCCACTTGTGCACAAGAGTCTTGCTGAAATCCTTGGTATTAAGAAGAAGGTGGAGGGCGACCACCCCCGTGTTCCCGTCGTCATAGACCCACGGCTTGCTAAAGTTCTGCGCCCCCATCAAGTTGAAGGTGTCAAGTTCATGTACCGCTGCGTCACCGGCATGATTGATGAAAAGGCCAACGGCTGCATCATGGCCGATGAAATGGGGCTTGGAAAAACCCTGCAGTGCATCACCCTTCTTTGGACTCTTCTCAAGCAATCGCCAGATGCCGGGAAGCCTACTATTCAAAAGGCTGTTGTGGCATGTCCGTCTAGTTTAGTGCGCAATTGGGCGAACGAGCTGGTTAAATGGCTCGGGGCAGATGCTATCACGCCCTTTGCTATTGATGGCAAGGCTTCCAAAGAAGAATTAACTCGCCAATTGAGGCAATGGGCTATTGCCAGCGGCAGAGCTGTGACTCGGCCTGTCATCATCGTATCGTATGAGACGCTCCGTCTAAATGTTGAAGAGTTGAAACACACCAAGATCGGCCTCATGCTGTGCGATGAAGGCCATCGCTTGAAAAATGGCGACAGCCAGACGTTCAGTGCCCTCAATAGTCTTAATGTAACTCGCCGGGTTATTCTATCTGGAACGCCTATTCAGAACGATCTTTCAGAATACTTTTCACTCATCAGTTTCGCAAATCCCGACCTACTAGGCACTCGCATCGAATTCCGTAAACGTTTCGAGCTATCTATTTTACGCGGTCGTGATGCCGATGCAACAGAACAAGAACGTCACAAGGGCGACGAATGCCTTGCTGAGCTCCTTGGAATTGTCAACAAATTCATCATCCGTCGTACCAACGATATCTTGTCCAAATACTTGCCTGTAAAATATGAGCACGTTGTTTTCTGCAACCTGGCACCGTTTCAGCTCGGCCTGTATAATTATTTCATTACCAGTCCTGGCATCCAGGCCCTGCTACGCGGCAAAGGCTCCCAGCCGCTCAAAGCCATCAACATTCTCAAAAAGCTCTGCAACCACCCCGATCTGCTCAACATTGGCGAGGACCTTCCCGGCTCGGAGGAAACATGGCCAGAGGACTATGTTCCCAAAGATGCTCGGGGAAGAGATCGTGACGTCAAGCCTTGGTACTCGGGCAAAATGCAGGTTCTAGACCGCATGCTGGCGCGCATTCGCGCGGATACCAACGACAAAATCGTTCTCATCAGCAACTACACGCAGACACTTGACCTGTTTGAGCGCCTCTGTCGCAGCCGACAGTACGGCTGCCTGCGTCTAGACGGAACAATGAATATCAGCAAACGCCAAAAGCTTGTCGATCGTTTCAACGACCCCGACGGGCCCGAGTTTGTCTTCCTTCTGAGCTCGAAGGCTGGCGGGTGCGGTATCAACCTTATAGGCGCCAACCGCCTCGTGCTGTTCGATCCCGACTGGAACCCGGCCTCGGACCAGCAAGCCCTGGCCCGTGTATGGCGTGATGGCCAAAAGAAGGATTGCTTTGTGTATCGCTTCATCGCCACGGGCACGATTGAAGAAAAGATTTTCCAGCGTCAAAGCCATAAGCAGAGTCTGTCATCGTGCGTTGTCGACAGTGCAGAAGACGTGGAGCGGCATTTTTCGCTCGACAGTTTGCGCGAGCTGTTCCAGTACCGGCCAGGTACCAAGTCAGATACGCACGACACTTTCAAGTGCAAGCGGTGTAAGCCGGATGGACGACAGTTTGTCAAGGCACCGGCTATGCTTTACGGTGACACGAGCACATGGAACCATTTCATCAACGAAGGGCTATCCAAGATACAAGATCTACTACTACGACAGGAAAGTGGGGAGGCTGATGTTTCGGCATGCTTCCAATACATTTCACATTGAGTGGCGGTGGGTTGGAGGCCTAGGTGTTTGGCTATTTTTTGGTTCCTGCTATTTACCTTTTTTTTTTCATGTTTCCAATGTCTTCTTTACGATTGACGGATATATTATAGATAACTAACGCCAAGTCTTGATACCAATGAGTACGACTCAAAATAAAGCCCGAATAATAAAGACAGTTCCTATTCGCACACCAAATTTCAATGCCTCAGGCTTTCTGCGGATTGTACGTACAGGACCAATAAGCTCAAGATGCCATCATTTACTGGCAATAGTAGGCAGTACCAAGCAAACTATACCCATCTTATGGGGTCTCATAAACAATGAAAAAGACGAGACATGCGACTGGCTTATGTCTTGTATTGAAACAGTACGTCAAAACACTATGTACGACAACCGAATGTAGTGATTGCGGACGATGAGAATGCACTGAAATTGGCACTTTGAAGACGTATGCCATATATCACGCAACAGCTCTGCACTTTTCATGCCAATTCAGATATCGTCTTCCAAATAAAGATTGAGTGGAAAAAGCCGTCACAGCACCTGACGATGCTGACGCTATTACTACTGATTCGGAAGATCAAATGGAGGCACCAAATCGTCAAATACCGTCTATCCCTTCATCTCTTCCTAGAGAAATACCACATACACGGCAAGGCCTAGATGACTTATGGAAGCTTATGGCTTTTCGTCGTCAGAGGGCCAGTTTTCTGAAGCCTGGGACCATCTACAGACTGAATTCGAAGATCAGCCAGATATCATTACTTATATAAAACGCGAATGCTGGCCAGTACGCCAACAGTGGGCAGATTGTTTTACAAAGGATATCGGAAACTACGAACAAACTACGTCTCTAGCAGAGTCGGCACATTGTGAGCTAAAAAGCGATTTAGTCAGAGGTACTAGTGCCTTAGAGGCTTTTGATGTTATTCCAGAGCTTTTACGAACAAAGCAAAAAGCTTTTGGTTCACAAATTGCTAAACAAGAAGAGCGTATTCGACAAAGTCATGCAGCAGGTTGGCTTGGCAGTATCCCTTGCTAGGTATCATATACCTGTGTTGGTATTCTTGCCAAGCAACGCCGCTATATTGCAGGCGTACAGACTCCAGGTCTACCTACTTGTATACCTTTTATACGGTCCTGTTCTGGCCTTTGTACAGCTTACCAGATCAAGGCTCCCGCCATACAGCTTCCTCAGTACAGCGCCACCGTAGTCACTGGGAATATGACAATAGCCTCGCAGCGATGGATCAGCGGGATATGGAGACAATTCAAGACAGGGGAAAGCCGGCAACACGGCAAATAACACTGTCAATATCACCAAAGAAGACACAACAGGAGGCACCACAGAAGACACTGCAGAATAGAAGACAGAGGGGGGGAGGGAGCGGAGGAGGCTGCATACAACACTCGGCGCAAAAGACCCAACGTAGACCTTCTTGAATCGAGGAGGTAAAAGATGTTGAAGGTGGAGCTAATACGCCTATCTGGCTGGCTGGATTGTTGTCAGATTTGTTATGCGATCGGTTTAATTACTTAGTACATAGGGCATCAGTATATGATGTGCGAATAGGAGTTCTCTTAATCAATTGCTTGCCTTCCCCCCACGATAAACGGCTGGATTGCTCGGCCTTCTGCATAAATAGCTTGAATGACCGTAATCTATTCCCAGCCTCTGGACTGGGCTGATTTCGGCTGTCCAGGTCTTTTAGCACCGGTAACGATCATTCCGCTTGCAACTATGCCCATAAGAAAACTAGTCTCGTAAAAGTTGCAGATGTCATCTAACCGGACCGGGTGCCGCTTAAGTACTCAGCAAAAGTCTAGCAACTTCGAGGCAGTGGAGAGAACTGTACGGCAAAAGGCATTACCCAAATGCAGCAGATACCATACATCAGGTCATATAATGGGCCCGAAGGCGCGCCCCAGATGCGTATACAGCTATTACAGCAAGGTTGAACTTCAGGCCCGATCCCACGAAGGACAAAAGCTACAGTGACATCACCCCAGCTGTATTGACTTTCCATGGATTTATCAAGGAGTTAGTTCTATCATTGTGCACAACTATACTCAGTCTTCGAAACATGGGTAATAGAGCATCTGATTAGTTCAACTTCTCGACTGTAGGTCTGTTTGAGCAGTCCAAAGCACCCGACATCAAGAGGTTGGAGTAAGTGAGACGGATGGGGGGGCATACACAGCGTGATGATGCGGTTGGCTTCACAATATTTCTCAAATTCGACTGAGTGATGGCTGCCATGCACATCGAGAATGAGATGACAGTGGCGGCCCATTGATCGGGCCTTGGTGTGTCGATCAAAGCCATGACCCGGTGGTCGCTATCGCCTTCTGATATTCGACGGGCACGAAAGACAGCACTTGGTTGGCTTTGAAAAACATTACGAGGAGCCGGACTTGATCCTTTAGATCTAGAAAGAATCATCTCTAAGCCTGATGTGCAGCTACAGACCCCAACACCGCCCGGGGAGGAGGCCAGCCTTCCCGACCCTTGGGCTCCTACGACACTAAAGACGATACTTGGGGCCACTTCTCAATCTGAATACCTTGGAAGACGAATTAGGCGGCATCCAAGCAGCTCTCTAGCGTCTATTCTTGAGGCGCTCAAGTCATTTTTCCAAGGGGACGAAGGCAATAATGCACAAGATGACACTATTGAAGTCTGAGGACCAGATGCTTCGACAGTCAAACAGGACGATTAGAAAGCGGCGCAGAGCGAAAAGAAGGGGACTACAGGACACAGGAACGACCGACGACTGTAGATGATTGTAGGCAAGCAATTGACCAAAAGGACATTAACACGCAGATAGCGACGCAATTATCGAGGAGCAGTGGTCGAGGAGGAGGGTTGGGGCTAGTGAACGAAAGGCGC
The DNA here is from genome assembly GCA_038382965.1 of Ceratocystis huliohia. Classification (NCBI taxonomy): domain Eukaryota; kingdom Fungi; phylum Ascomycota; class Sordariomycetes; order Microascales; family Ceratocystidaceae; genus Ceratocystis; species Ceratocystis huliohia. The sequence continues at coordinate 20,983 of JAXCEX010000059.1, read as the reverse complement.
TGCAGAACATGTGGCAGAATTGGTCATAACACAAGAACATGTCGGATAATTGCCACAATGTCTGCGCAAGACCGAAGCACTTAGTTTCAATTGTTTATATGCTTTGCTGTGTTTTTATTGCGATGTCTAGGAAGAAGACCAAGATTTTGGTTTCACTCACCTGCTGATTGGTGATGATTTTTACTTGTTCTGCTCAGATCTGGCCCCGCTTTAAAGAAAAAGGGATGTGGCCATTTGATTGGCTGAATTGAGATTTGGTGTGCAACTAGGAAGTCGTTGGTGTGCGAGTAGAAACCCCCATAATAAAACTGCATCAATATAATGTGGGTCCGTATCCACATCAGGCCCGCCCCCTTCTTTTTTTCCTGAACCATTTTCCTCAAAACCTTTCCCCAGTCAGTTGAGAAACCAAGCTTCAATTCTTCTTGTTCTGCCACACAATAACCGACAAAACACCGCGCGCTTCCCGAATATCAGCCAGAGAAGACGCGACTTACATCTTTCCAAGCCAGCCAGCACCCACAAAGACCGAGCTGGTCTATTCGAAGATCCCACCAGGCGACGATTGTGTCGCTTCCTTGGCGATCCCGTATTCTTTCTCTGCTTTTCTTTTCCTCCCCCCTCTTCTCGCTACTCTTGTTTCGTAAGACTCTCTCCGTCGCCATGGCAGATGATTCAAGCTCAATGTCTGCGACGCCATCTGGCCCTGTAGACTCTGTGCCTCGGACTCAAGACCACGCACAACAAGCTGTTGCTGCTGCCGCGGCCGTCGCTGCTGCAGCCGCTGCTGTAGAAAATGCAGAGTCGTCCGAGACGCCGTCGAAGCAGGAACTTCTAGCACAGCCACAGCAGGCTACGCACGTGAATGAGCCACATCAGGAGCATCAGGAAAACCAACGTGACGCAGCGGCTACTGCCCATGTTTATGCAACAAATGGATTGCAGGTGCTTCAGGCAGCTTCGGACGCACAAGCACAGCTTCTCCAAGCAGAGCACGAGGCTCAGCAACAGCAGCGGCAGCAACAGCAGCAGCAGCAACAGCAACAGCAACAGCAGCAACAACAGCAACAGCAGCAACAGCAGCAACAACAGCAACAGCAGCAACAGCAGCAACAGCAGCAGCAGCAGCAGCAGCAGCAGCAACAGCGGCAGCAACAACAACAACAACAACAGCAGCAGCAGCAGCAGCAGACCCAAACCCAGCAGCAGGCCACTCAGCAGCAACAACAAAACGATGCTGCCGCACAGTTCTCAGCATCCCTAGCCAAACAACATGATGGGGCGACTGACCAGTTCCCTACAGTCCTTTCCAAGCAGGAAAATGACCCTCCTAGCCACTTTCCTGCCCCCCTCAGTAGCATTCCAACAGACTTGCCCAATGACCAAGACCTGTCCGCTGCTTCCATTGCTGCTGCGTATCAGGCTGCCTCTGCCGTAGCGGTTGCTTCTAACCCAGCAATAACGGCATCCACGCCTGCCCCGGTCCCCGTGATGCAGATGACTCCCGCCGTCGGCACGCCGACTCCGGCTGCAACATCGACTCCCACTCCTCAAATGGTCGTCTCGCAACCTGTCAGTGGCCGTGGACTCCGCGATGGCATTAACCCTAAGCTTACGCGCTTGTCGCGTGCTTGTGACCATTGCTCTGAGCGGAAGGTCAAGTGTGAGCAGCAACGCCCGTGTAGGCCATGTCTAGAGATTGGCCTCGAGTGCACTAATGCCCGTGAGCGCAAGCGTCGAGGCCCACCCAACAAGAGCGTGCAACGCATAATTGCTCGCGCGCAAGCACAAGCACAAGAAACGCCTATGGCCACCCCTCAGATTTCGCTGTTGAACCTAGGATCACAGCCGAATATTCTCCTGCAGCAACAACAACACCATCTCCAACAACAAAAGCAGCCTGTGAACAGTGGGCTAGCCCCCGGTGCTCCGAAGCTAGACGCGGAGATGATTGCGCCTATGCCTATCCTCAAGCTCTTGGTAGACGACTTTTTCACATATGTTCACCCGCTGTGTCCATTCCCGCATGAGTCCAGCTTTTATGCTTCATTAGCCAATCGTGACGATCGGACTAACCCAGAGTTTCTGGGTCTGCTATGCAGTATGATTGCAGCTCTGGTTGCATCGTTCCCACGCAATGCCAGAGCACAGCTCAAGGGCCACCAGGATCTTCCGCGAGCATTCGCATTTATCGAGAAATGTACCAATCTAGCACTTCTAGCCCGCGGACCAATGTGGCACAACAAATCGCCCAAGACCATCCACGATGCAGCCACGAGTTACTTTTTGAGCTTATCTGCTGCGTACACTTTCCGCCTTGCCTTGCACAAGGAGCTGCTAGTTGAGAGTCTGTCGGTTCTTGAGCGTCTAGCCGACTACAAAACAGCTAATGGAGCGCCTCAGTACGGCACAAATGTCTGCACGCCAGATACTCTATCATTCAACCATGTCAACGACCAGATGGGCAAGCGCTTGTTTTGGTGCGCTTTTTTGGGCGTTAGGTAAGATGCCGTGCTGTCCATAGTACCCCCCTGTTTGTCTCTTTCACTACACCTACTGACAGATCACGATTTAATAGATCCATGCGCCAAATTGGCGTGCCTCTCAAGATATCAGATATTCCACCGCCAACACCAAACAACCCTTACCCTGACCTGCCTGAAAACACCGAGGACAAGAACATTCTTGCTAGCTCTATTGACCAAGAAATGGAGCCAGTGACAATGATGACAGGCTTTCGCATTGCCACGGACATTTACATGACCATGAATCCTATTGTCGCTGTCGAGCACTGTTATGGCATGGCCACTCTGGGATGGGCTGCCCAAAGAGAGATGATAAAAAGCGCACTCTCTGCGGTCAAAGATATAGTGCTTCGCCTACCTCTTGAGCTTCAGGTCGGCCATACCATACAGGGCGGCGACGCAGCATCTGATGATGTGCTGGCCCAGTATCTGTCGGCCTCCGCCCCTGTGATAGCCCAGCCCCGCGAGGTGGCACAACTAATTAAGGCCAATCCGGCCCGTCGCCGCCAACTCCAGTTCGAGATCCAAAAAGCCAACATCTACGTTTCTGAGTTAGCCACCCGGTCGTACTTTGTCGAAATGTATTTCACACGACGCCAGATTCACATTGCAGAAGTCAAGGCCACGGAGGAAAGTGAAGACAAAACTGAAGAAACCAACGTCTTGGCAGCCATGATGCAAGAGCGGCGCCAGATTGTCATGGACCTGAAGAACGTGTTGGCTTCGGTCCAGCAACTTCATCTGGAGCCCAACGGCGCCTCTCTGATGAATAAAATCCGCCAGGTAGCATCGACACTGGCTCAGCATGCCGATTCCACAGCCGATCGAGAGTCACTGCACCAGCTCGTACAGGTTCTCATGAGACTTGAAAACGCTGTAGGCGGAGATGAAGAGTCTGAGTTGCGTACGTGGGCTGAGTTGAGAGAATACAGAGAGCAGCTTCTGGGGCATGATGGATTTGCTGCAAACTACTAGGGGATGAATATATTGACAACGAGCAGGCAGACTGTTGCAGAAGCGGAGGGTGGAAGCCTGTTTGCCTCTTTTTCTCTTCATGGATCTTAGGGGCTAGACCCAACAGACCGCTCAGCTCTGCGATGTTAGTATTCTATAAAATAACCACATTTCATTGTTTTACTGTTCAAAGTTGCGTTGAATCCGGGCACATTCAAGCACTAGCCAAGTCAGTTAGGTCCGTTGGACTGCTTGGACATGATGTCGCCAAAAGCTCAAAAATGAAGAAAAGGGGCCTTCGCAGAATTGGTAGGCTGCATGGGTAGTTTGAGCAAGCCCATTGGAAGACGGAGCTACCCGTTCGGCCAAAACAAAGAGTGGTCGGTCTTTCCTTTTGTTCGGCCTTGCAGAGGGGGGGGGAGGTTTGACATGGCTGTTTCGACATGGGGTGGCAAGCTTTATTTAGCCATGCCATGCCAAATGGAAGCCCGTGTGCTGTGCTTGCAACTTCATGTCTACTAGTTGCAGAAACTTGCCTGCTGCCAGGTGCATGAAGGCCGATGTCTAGTTGGCGATAATACATTGATTTTTTGGCTGGGATGATACAGCTGCGGTACTACTCGCTCATCACTGGGACGCTTGGATCTGACGGTGAACAAAGCCTTGCAAATAAACGGGCCTTTTTCAAATGGGTGGGAATAAGAGTGCGGCTTCACCCTTCCATTGCCTCGCTCGCACAAGGCTTCTCCAGAAGCTACTGTTGCTGTGGTGGAATAGCAAGGAAGAGAAAAGAAGAGAGCATCATTGAAGCAGAGAGATAAAGGGAAGGGGGGCTGGCGACAAGGAGCTATCATTTAGGATTTCGGGCCGTTCTGGCCGCTTCGGCTTTGTTGTTTGCAATCCAGCTCGAAGTCCTTTTTGTCTTGTGTTATTCGAGTAGGAAACAAAGGACAAAATTTTCCGGGGAACGGGAAAAAAAAAAGGATGGGAGGAAAAAAGACCCCGACGCCACAACACGATCACAGCTACAAACAATGCATCTAACCAGCATTATTCTAGCCCTATGCCTCTACCCGGTCTTTCCCTCCCCCAGAAAACGCTTACCTACCGTCCGCCATGACGGAGGGCTCCGCTAGGATGAGTCTCGTCTTTCTCCTGCTTCCTCTCAACATAGTATAAGATGCTGCAGCGGTGGAAGGAACATTATGACTGTAACCGTATCTGATGATTGCAGAGAACCTGCAGGAAAGAACGCAGAAATGCAACGTGGAAAGTGGCGGGTGCACTGCTCTGGAGAGGATCTTCTTCTGCTACCACGGCTCCACATTTATTTCCTCAACAGCGTTCGGTCTTTCCCTTCTCAGAATCGATGAGCACAAACCCTGGTCTCTAACCCCTATGCAAACCAAACCACAGCATAGCTTATGGCCCGAATGGGGAGGCCGCTTGGCGCTTCAGCAACCCCGCCAATTTAGAGCGGCTCCCCGCGCAGGAAGCAATATATGACAGTATCGGGGGAGTTGACAGCAACAAGAGGGTAGGCATAGGTATCCTCGTACCTTTGTACTTGTTTCCAGGACATAGTTTTGAATTTCCCTAAATCGTTTTTGTGTGGCGTTATCTTTGTATGTGTTAAGATGTATTGTATTGTATCTTGTTGTGTGCGTTTTCCCCGCTTTACAGAGCCTCTATCTACGGCTTCTGGGCTTGTTACTCGCCTGTTGGTGACCGCCTTCTTACCCATGCCCGACATTGATCGTATCGCTGGCTCATTATCGTGACTTTTGGGCGTGACTGTGACAAATCCGTGCTGCTTTAGTACACATACCCCATACTATACACGCATTATACATCCTTACTACGTCGTCATAAGCCCTCTGCTCTATTGGGTTGTCCCTCGCATCAAATTTTCGCCACTGCACCACATGCAGCACACAGTCTCTCAATCCTGATTCTGGCCCACGACAGCAACCGATTTTCGCACTTCGCTTCCTCAGTTTTCAAATCCCCGGCTTTTTTGTTGCAAGATTCAAGCAGCTTCTATTGGCTTTCCTCCCACCTTCGCTGCTTGGCTGTTTGTCTCTGCTCCCTACGGGCTTTAGTCTCAAAAATTTAGCGACTTTTCTGGCTCCTCTGGTCTTGCTTTCTCTTAACCTGTGCTCGTCCTTCTAGCTTTCTCCCCACTTGACCCGGGCCTTCTTCAACCTAGACCATTTCTTGATCCACCCCCAGATTTTGGCTTTGGCTGAGCTTGGGAACCAGCTTCTATATCTTTTCAGCCTAGCCGCTCCTCTTCACAACTCAGGCGAAATCAAACTGGACCTCCATTGCCATTTTTGTTCTTTTCTTACCTGCAGTCTTCTTTCCACTTTCAACTTCACCCCTTTCTAGAAAACCATCAAAAAACACCACGCACATAACGTTGCTTTTGCCCCCATATTCCGTTCTTAGCCTGGCCTCCTATAGCTAGCTATCAGCCATGATCGACTCCGACTCTTCTAGAATCCCCCATCCCTTGGATCTGGCTGCTGCGGCCGACATCGACCACCAGGCCACCGAAAATGAAGCTGCCACTCCTGGTATCGATTCTGCTACCTACAATAACCCCATCAGCCCATCGCTGGAGGCTCAGGACTCGTACTTCAACCGAGACGATGGCTTTGTTAACCACAGCGAAACTGCCAACGACCCTGAAAACACAGGGGCTGCTCAAAACGGCGTGATTGACTCCGAGAGCCATCCTCTTTCCCAGACCCAGAGAAATCGCCGTCGGCGAGAATCGCTATCGACGATTAGAGCTGCGAATCCGTCGCTTTCTCTTAGTGGCAACATCATCTCAGCTACTTTCAACATCCCTCACTCTCTCAAGTATCACAGCAAGGATGACGGCGACTGGGTATGTTGCCTCTGCATCTATGGAACGTGACTTTCGTTGAAATCTGACTAAATACAATACAAGGCTAACCTTCCGTCTTTGCTGCACAGGAACTGACTCCGCGCCATGGCCAGTCCGCCTTGTTTGACTCCTTGTCCTATCTCTCCTCAGAGCATACTCCTTGGAACCACAATGTTGTTGCTTGGACTGGCGAAATCGAGCCTGTTGTAGTCACCGACCAAGGCTCCTCTGCTTGCCAAAGCACCGCACCTTACAGCGCGCTCTCAGCTCCTGTTCCTGTAGATGTTGAATCTCGGTCAAATGATGCCCCGGCTTCGGACGGCCTTTTCATCTCGAAGGCTGCTCAAGAGCGTCTGGAGTACAAACTTTCCCATAGCCGCACTATCAAGACTGTTCCTGTATGGCTTGCCGACGAGGAGGATGAGAGCGATGCGGGAATCCGCCTCAAAGACCAGTCGCGCTGGAGGCGCTACGCTCAGGACGAGCTCTACACCCTATTCCACTACAAACAGCATGAGCCCACGAATGGTCGCCGTGAACGCCTTCACTGGATCGACTACTGCCATATGAACCAGCGATTTGCTACCAAGATCCTGGAAATCTACAAGCCAGGCGATGTCGTCATCATCCACGACTATTATCTTATGCTGCTTCCCAGCATTCTCCGCCAACGCATGCCCAACATGTACATTGCCTTTTACTTGCATTGCCCTTTCCCCAGCAGCGAGTTCATGCGTTGTCTTCCTCGCCGCAAGCAAATTCTTGAAGGAGTGCTTGGTGCCAATCTTGTTGGCATGCAGGCGTACAGCTTCTGCCGCCATTTCACTAGCAGTTGCACTCGCATCCTGCATTACCCCAACAATAACGACACAATCGAGGCTTTTGGTATCCGCATCCAGGTTGGTGTGTTCCCGATTGGCATTGACGTGGCCAAGGTTGAAAACTATGCCTGGAACGATGAGGTTGAGCAGCGCTACAAGGCTCTCAAGACCTTGTATGCTGGCAAAAAGCTTATCGTTGGTCGCGACCGCTTGGATACTGTTCGTGGTGTGGCTCAGAAGCTTCAGGCCTTTGAGCGTTTCCTTGAGCTCTACCCTGAGTGGCGTGAGCATGTGGTTCTGATCCAGGTTACGTCACCTACCAGCATTGAAAGTGATGACCCAGAGAACCGTACTGCCACTCGTGTAAATGAGCTGGTCATGAAAATTAACGGTACATATGGCAGTCTTAGCTACTCCCCCGTTCAACACTACCCGCAATATCTCAACCCCGCTGAATACTTTGCGCTGCTGCGCGCTGCCGATATTGGGTTGATTACTTCGGTCAGAGACGGCATGAATACTACTAGTCTGGAGTATATTGTGTGCCAACGGGATGGCTGCGGGCCGCTAATCATCTCAGAATTCAGCGGAACGGCCGGTAGCCTCCGTGATGCCATTCACATAAACCCCTGGGATTTGACAGGCGTGGCCATGGAGATCAACAATGCCCTGACCATGTCTGAGAGCCAATGTAAATCTATGCAGCAGAGCCTCTACAACCATGTGGCTACTCGCAATGTGCAGAGCTGGAGTGATGCACTTTTGCGGAGACTTGTGCACGTTCTAGCTACTTCCAAGACCACAGTCTCTACGCCCCTGCTAGACCGCACAGCTCTTTACCGCCAATACATTTCGGGCGAGAAGCGCTTGTTCATGTTTGACTATGACGGTACTTTGACACCCATTGTGCGTGAACCTAGTATGGCTACACCGTCAGACCGCATTATCAGGGCACTGCAACTGCTTGCTGATGATCCCAACAATATGGTGTGGATCATTTCAGGCCGTGATCAGGAGTTCCTGCAACAGCATCTCGGCCACATCGCCCAGCTAGGCTTCAGCGCTGAGCATGGCAGCTTCATGCGCCATCCTGGTTCCCAAGAGTGGGAAAACCTAGCTGAGAAATACGATATGGGCTGGCAGAAGGAGGTTGATGTGATATTCCAAAAATACACGGACATGCTGCCTGGTGAGTTTTTTTTTTATCTCTTCTATGATGCTCTATGTTTTTTTTTGTTCTCTACTAACTTCGTCTCTTCTTAGGCTGCCACATTGAGCGTAAGCGCTGTGCTCTCACCTGGCACTATCGCCAAGCCCACGACCAGGACAAGGCGCTTGCAATGTCTCGTGAGTGCCAGAAGGAGTTGGAATTGGAAGTCGGCCAGAAATGGGACGTGGAGGTGATGCCTGGCAAGGCCAATCTTGAGGTGCGCCCTACATTCATTAACAAGGGCGAGATTGTTAAGCGTCTGGTCAAGTCTTACACCGGCAACGACGCGAGCGGCAAGCTAGAGTTTGCTCTTTGCGTGGGTGATGACTTTACGGATGAAGACATGTTCCGCTCTTTGAACGCCTGCTCGGGCCGTGAGATGCACAAAGACCACGTCTTCACGGTCACTGTCGGCACCAGTTCCAAGATGACTCTTGCGGGCTGGCATCTACTGGAGCCGGAAGACGTCATTGACTGTGCGGTCCTTCTTTCAACGGCTGGAAAGCATGGCGAAGACCTGGCTGCTATTGGCGATGTGAACATGGCTGTTGTGAGCGAGATAGAGGGTGTTGGTGCTGTGCCTAAGATGTAAAAATAGATGTAGACCAGCAGGAGAGGCGGCTAGTTGATGAGTATGAGATTTGTTTAGAAAGAGCCCGACACAAAAAGAAAATGCTGGCTTAGGGCTTGGCCACGTTAATAGGTTATTAGTTTAGTTAGCATGGTATTAGAGACTTAAGCAAGAATTAAATTTCGAACCGACCGGGAGGCAAGGAAATGTGAAGACGAAATTGAGGGCAGGGCAAATGAAGAAGTGTCAAAACAAGACAAGGATTCCAGTAGACGTAAAATATATTCAAGTTCAAGTTCAAGACAAGGAGAGGCGCTCTAGCAACTTAATAGGTCGAAGATGAGAGAGAACATGTCAAAAAAAAAATAATACACGCGACAGAAAGCTAAAAAATGAATTGCTGGCTGCAGGGTTCGAACCTGCGCATCGTAGAGATAATGGTGATCTAAGCGTTTTAGACTTAAAACCATCGCCTTAACCACTCGGCCAAGCCAGCTGCGGTACCTATCCTCACATTGAGTGGGAGCGGATCTCCTGTGGCGTTGATGGTCGTGCTTAATGGACCTTAAGTAGGAACCTGGCCCTACTTTTGCGAAAATTTTTCAAGAAATTAATATGGCGCGGCCATCGATGTGTGGCGCCGTTACTAATCAAAGTGGCGTCGTATCTAGCCTAGCTATTCCAGTTGCCTTCTCCCTTCTCTAAGGCTTCTTGGTGATCGAGATAATGCAGACCAGCTATTGCGCTAGATTTTGGGTTGCATTGCTTGAATTTCCCGAGATGTCCCAAGCAGGCTAGTGACAGACAAGGCTGATGGAACCTATAGCTAGCTTGTAGGCCTTATTTCTATCGTCATTTTGATCTCTACATCCAGCTCCCAACCAAAAAGAAAAAAAAAGCACAAAGATGAAGACGATGATGGCGTCAGGGCAGGGCGTGGTTAATGCACGAGGCATGGATCTGGCAGACACAGATCGCCTCCCTTCTCCCTGACTTGAGGCCTACCTGGAATTCTGACATCATGGCCTTAATCGGATTTTCTCTTTCGTTTCCTCGTGCTATATTGAGCTTGGGGGGGGGGGGGGAGTGGCTGTTTGTTGCCTTTTGTGCCAACTTGGTAGGGGCTGATATCTGTGCGAGGAGGAATGGGGGTATATCGGGCTTTGAAGAATACACAAACACTCATTATATGACGTTTAGGGAAGAAAGGAGAAGAAAATTCTGCCAGAATCAAAGGCGAGCAAATTCAGGAGGCTGAAATTGGGTTGACACGAACAAGCCGAGCTGATAAATTGGGTGTTGCCCATAGACCAAGCACATCCCCCCGCAATGCGACCCGAGTCAGTCGAGGCGATGACTCCAGACGAGCCTTGGACGATGGAGATTAAAGGGAAAATACAAGGCCTGTTATTTTTCGCTTTTTTTCTACGTGCTTCTTCCAGTTTGGGTGGCCCCGTCATACTGTTCAATTGACTTTTGTGTCTCCCTCCCTCCTATTCTCCCCCTCCTTCCCACCATGCTGTGTGGATTGCAACGGTGGGTTGGGTATCAATAATAAAATTAAAAAAGATGTAAGGCCCAAGCCAAGCCAAGCATAGCACAGGCAAAGCGGTTGCAAACAGGCGGAACAGGGCCAAAACGTCATCATAACGACGGGCTTCCAGGCTATCGAACCACAAAAAGCTGTGATAATTTCTACATCATACGCAGACCTAGCAGGCACGATAGATTGGCACAGGGGCGCCAGTTAGGTAGACATGGAGAGAAAAAACGGCGAAAAAGAAAGAAATAGAATCCAAGTTGGAATTGGAGGTGAGGCCTCGCAGGGGCAGGGTTACTGAACAAAAAAAAAAAAGGACCGGGAGACGAGCAGAGTAATCAGAAGAAACTGGCCAGACCAAGACCTAGAATAGCCTGTCTATCCAGAACAGGGCGAGACCGCCGAACAGAGCACTGGTCGGGTCGGGCGGAGGCCTAGCCCGATGGCTGGACTTGCTCGGTTCTGCCAGGGCTCGCAGTTTCCATTTGCTTTGGCAAACCAAAGTTAAAGTTTATCAAGCCGCACCACGTCGATCCGGCGGTGCACAGAGTGTAGGGTGAACCAAGTGTAGAGTGCAGCAGATATATACGCACAACACGCAGACAACGCAGACAACACAAGCAACTTGCGTCTCCGCTGCGGGCAACTGACTTGTAGTGCGTGGGCGGAGATGCAATGCAAGCATACAAATACTTTTGGATGGTGTATTCCTCGTCCGAGATCGATGGCCCTGCTGGCAGTGGTGGTGCTGATATCGATAAGCTTGCTTGTACTTGAGAGCCAATCGGCGGCACCCATTGTCCATGGAAATCATGGCAATATTATACTGGACATGGCGGAGAAAAATGGGGGCATGAAGCGCACACCGCCTGAGAGAGGCTGATGCTCTTTTAGCTTATAGGGTCTGTCGGTTTACATTACATGGCCTAGTCAGCCAGTATAATAGACATCATCCCCCTTAATAGTGCTTGACAAGGCTTGCGGTTTTGGGGAGGATGCATTCTCGCTACGTGCTCGGCATAGCGGACTGCACGCAGAGGCGAAGGCAGCCAACCAGCCAAACCGAGAAATACTAGAAACTAAAGGCTAGTGTGCGTGAGTGCAGGAGAAGACAGTGGGCAGGTCGACAAACAAGAAAAGTGTGGCCACACATGTATCCGGCGAGTGACAAGTGATGAGCTGGCTTTCCAATATGCAGATGGCGGGAGTAGGGAGATTCGATCCGCGGGATGGGGGAAGGAAGAGGAAGAATAGGAAATAGGAATACAGAGAGGAAGAGAAGGAGGGATGGAGGAGTGGGCGAAGAACAAGACTCGAAAGTTCGCATCGTTACGAGTATCTTAGTTGGTGCAAGAACAACCAGGCAAAAGAAAGTCTAGTACCGATGATTCGCTCCGGGCTAGAAGCGGCCGTGGTCAGACCAAGTGTGAGCACTGCAAAAAGGGGGGCTTAGTTGGCAACGAACGTACACGTACCAACGTACTTGCATCGGTTGAAACAGCGATGGTGGTGAGAGGCGGGCGGATGAAAATAACAATATCGCTGCAAGATACTAGGAGGAGTACAAGGACCCCCATCGCAAACGAGGCTGCAGCAGTCGCGGGAAGAAACACAAGCCCCGTGTGCAGCTTCTGGCCGCTGCGTCTTGACCGCGTGTAGTCTGTACAGGCAGGCATATTACAGATTACAGCAAGACAAAGCGGCAGCTGGGGGCTTGCTTATTCACCAGTGCACTATCCAGTGCCGGGCCAACCCAGACCGCCTCAAGCTTATTGCACAGGACTAGCCTAGCCCTAACCACTCTAGGCCCCCCACCAGCGGATTGCCAACAGCTGGCTGGCTAGCAACAGTCCTGACAGAGCAGTTGCCTATGCCGTTCTGACCAACAAATTTTTTGGCCGTTTGCCTCTTGGCCGTTTGCCATTACCTTCCCGTTCTGGTCTGCGTCGATCTCTTGCTGGGACGTGTCCAAGTTCTTTCCGTCTTTTTGGTATGTGCTGTTGTTCCCTCTCGCCTCTGCAGTAGCGTTTCTCTAATGCTGGAACGCGAGAGGTGCCTGCAGAGCGCATGGAAATGGCAGTGGGCAGATGACTATTGAGCTATCCAACGCGAATTTGTGCATCTGCTGGCCTGATTCTTCTCCGATCTACAAGCCCATCCCCATCCTATCGACAGTGTCAAAACCCGGTGCGTAGAGTTAAGTGGGGCGGGGGCCGGCCAGCAGTACAGGAGTACCCCCATCATCCCCCATCCCCCCATCATCCCCCCATCCTTTGTCGTCTTGTCTCTTTTGTTTTGCACTTATCTTCACTGTTCCCGACTTGCTTTGCGCCGGTCGCGTTGACCAACGACAGCCAGAGGGGGGTGGGGGGTGTAGGTAGCCTGTATCGTTGGCTCTTTGCCGCCCTCCCTCTCCCTCCCCCATCACTTTGTGGCCGTGGCTTTAGGCCCGGCACGTACTGGATACATGCAAAGCCGTCACCAAAACATCCGCTTTTCTTTACCTGTCTTCCCTGCCCTGCCCTGCCCTCCCTGCCCTCCCTGCCCTCCCTGCCCTGCCCTGCCCTAGTCGCCCCCCGTTCAGCCCAGTCCAGTGCGCATTATTTGAGGCAGGCCATGCGGCGACGCCCCGTTTTTTGCTTGGGCTTTTGTTTGGCTTTTTACTGCTGTTTGCAACTCCAGTTGCAATGCTTCCAGGCCTTTCTGGCGATCACCACCCCGCATGACGCCGTAGCCTAGGCCGCATGATCAGCAAGCAAGCCAAAGCAACAAAGCCTGCAAAATAAAAATAAAGCTAGCCACTCCTTATGAGGAACTCATTTCCGGGCCAACCCTTCTCGACAAGAGCAAAATCTGTGTACTTTGTGTGCATGTACGCTGTGCAATAAATGTATGTATGTATGTATGTACGTCCATCCGCCATGGGTGCAGTCAGTACGTACTCAACCAGGGGAAATCTAGGCGGCGGCGGCTTGAAAACCTGCCTGCACTTGCTGATATCTCGTTGCCTTTTGCACACTGTCCTCCAGCGCAAATGACCGCATATACGTACCGTAATGTCCAGATGGCTGCACTGTAGAAATGTCGAGCCGAGGCCCTCCATCTTCTGCATTGCCTTGTTCTGGTGCATCTGCTTACATGGGGGTTTTTTCCCTTTTTTTCTTTTTTCCTGCTTCCTCGTGTTTATTTTCGCCATTAATCTCTGGCATTTTTTTCTTCTATTTGGCTGTATGTGTCTTACGGTGCAGTATTTCTTTTTTTTTTTTTCCTAACAATTAACTTCTTCCTTTAGCCTTCCCTCAGTTTGATACGAATTTTAACCCTCATCTCTATATAAAGAACCCCGTAGCCGCCAGGCTCAGTTGACCAACTTATCGAGCCTTATACTCCCACGCCCCCTCTTCATATTTTCACTTGCCATCTTTACATCACCAATCCAACTAGACAAGCCTCTACTTCTATACCGTCTCAGCAGCCGCTCAAGTACCATAAATAGCACCGGCCTCCCGCTGCCCTATGTCCTCTTGTGCTTTGATCCTGTTCATCCCCAAAGTTACAAACAATTCTCACGTTCAACCATCCACTCATCCAACCCGTCGAAGAATACAAAACAGACTCGACATTCTCGCCCATCCGTGCGCTCTTCTTATTACTCTCTTGACACTTTATTAGCACTCTGCACCTGCGCCGCATCAGTCTCTCTGCTGCCAGCCTGATATCCTCTTATTACCTCCTCGCTTTTCCTTTCTGCTCTCCATCATGAACCCCCAAATGCCCCCCTACAGCTTTCCTGCCGCCCCCTACCCCCCCAGCTCTACTGGCTCTTATGTCTCCTCAACGTCCTCGTCATCATCCTCGAGCGAAGTTCACATTGACCTCCGCCCCATCCAGAGCCAACGGACAAGCATCCGCTTGCTTCGCATCTTCTCAGGAATTGACCCCATCTTGCCCCCGATGCGCAATGGTCTCTCATCCCGGGCACGCAACGTGCTAGGCGATATGGATGGCTCCCACCGGTACCACCGCCGCCATCGCCACCACAGCAGCAGAACAAGCTCCAAGCACAGCCGTGGCTCTGGCTCTGACTACAGCTCTGAGGAATCTGACTCTGAAGCCGGTGGCCCCACGGCGTACGGCAACCCAGGACCCGCTGGTGTCTCTGGTGCAGCAGCTATGGGAGGCCCACAAGACCCAGCCTCCGCTCCTCCTGGAGACGGCAACCCTATCCCGTCTACGTCGGCCAAATTCCCTACCCGCTCGCCCCCTTCTCCAGAGACCATCCGCGCCCAGGCCCAGGCCCAGGCCCAGGCCCAGGCTCAGGCCAAGGCTCAGGGCCCCAAGGTCGCCCGCTACGCCACTTTTGTGCCCCGGGTGTGGCGTCCTGGCACTCCGGCTACCGATACTGACAAGTCTGCGGCTTGATTTGTGACACGATAGGGTGAAACAGTTGGTGTTTTCTTCATTTGTCTGTGCACCACGCTTGGTCGGCTTAATTGGCTGTTGCTGCTTCGATTCAGTCCATCATTGGGCTAGTACGGCCTAATTTTTTTTTTCTTGCCGCATCTTCGATACTTGTTTTGTCCTCGTCTTTTTTGTTTCATTCGCTCGATTCTCCTCGCATTCGCTTCGTCGTCATTTTACGCCTTTTTTCTCCTTTCGCTTGTTTTGCGTTGCTTTTACTGGCCTGACCAAGTCTCTTGTTATCTTGTTTTTTTTTTCTTGCCACCCGCCCACATTGTTTATGTTACAGATCGCCCAAACCAACCAAGACAATGAAGCCAAAAGCTGACCAATCGAATTGGCCAGGTCTACTTTGGTTGCATTTTGACAGCTCCTTCTGCTGTTTTTTTTTTTTTTTCTCTATCTGCGCACTGCTGCTTTTCTGTCTCGTCCTGGGTTTCTATTCCCTTTGATTCTTTTTCTTTCCATGATCTTCGCCCCTGTTTTTTCTATTTTTCACTAGGCCTTCCTCGCCCGGCTGATAGCAATAAACCTTAGTCGCTGGTCCACACTACAGCACAGCATTTATGTGGTTTTTTCCCCATTGACCACATCGCCGCCCACCTCTTTGTCTCGAAGAGAAATTTGTGGAGCCCTGTCTTTTTCTTGTTCTGTTGCTCTTTTTGGTTGCTTGTCTGTTTGCGCTTTTGGTCTTCTTTCTTGTCTCCATTCTGGATACCTCACGTCTTGTTGTTTGTTTTGTGTTTTTTTTTCTGCTGCCGCTTCTGCCTTTGCTGTTGTCTCCGTCCCGGTTTTGCCGACTATACAGACGCCGATGGCCCCTTGGAACGGTCGGTCTCCGGTTGATGGCGGAGCGGACAAGCACCGCTCTGTTGGCTGCTTTCTCGCCCAGTTTTGGTATTTTGATTGCTTTTGATGCAATTTTGCAATGTTCATGATGATGCTGTTTCCACTCACGTGGCTGATAATGATATAATGAAGCTGGAATCTCTTAGCTAGATGACTAGATATAATTGACCTGTGTATTTTTAGAGTACACACTAACCCTTACCATTGCAAAGCGGGTCTGACAGGAAAACATGTGCAGTCACTCGCCTCATCTTTGTAAACTCACGTAAATGAATGAACACATTGCCTTGGGGCGGACGCTCAATCAAAAGTAGGGCAAAACAAGACCTACTACGACTAGTCCGATAGAGGAACCTTGATGGATACAAGAAACAGCAACTTCCACATTCAAAGCATCTAATACAGGTCAGATGATAGCCCTGTTTCTCTTTGAAGATCTATACATGCCGTCTCACGCGCGATGCAACTTCCCCAAAGCATAGCTAAATAGCCAGTTACATGCATGAATGGGTGCATGTAGCATTCAAAAATCACAAGCTGTTATGTAGTAGAGCCATTCATTAGCCAGAGCTTCAGCTGAAAAATGTGACAGGCGTAAGATGTGTTGAGGCGAAGGGTAAGTTGGGTCTCATCTCGGCCATTCAAAGACAATGGATGGACCGTAAGAAACTGCTGCCCAAAGCAGCAACTGTCACTTCTAACTCGAGCATCGCTTAATCGTACCTGACTGAGCCTTGGTGTGCCATAGCATAGTCAAGTTGGAATAGGATAAAGTAAACGCTCGTGAAAATTTTACAGCAGAAATGGGGCAAGAACAAGACAGGCAGGTGGTTCCCTTCCGACGCGCGCTTTTCAGTGGCAGGTCCCAAAATATGGTGTACACGTATAGGATCAACTGAAAGAACAGTACATGGCGAGCGATGTTTTGCCGGCCATACTACTTGTCCTCGCGCTTACTTGAAGCCCTCTTCTTTATTATATTGCAAGTTTCTGGGCACGCAGATATCCGCGTCATGCTAGTTAGTAGTGGGACGACAGGACGCTGCTTGACAAACTACCACGGCATGATCACTAGAAAACAGCCGCCTACAAAATGGTGACTACAACCACAACCATTCGAGTTGGGCAAGGACCGCCCGGTCTAGAACATGAAAAGCAACGCCATTCATTCTATCACACAAAAGACCTCTTTTGCACCATAGGATCAAACTGTCATTGTGAATCCGCAACCAAACACAACCTATGCGCCATAGATGGCGCGAAAGCCCAAAGCGGTAGCATTTTGGCACTGAAAGAGGTGGGAAGAGTGGCGGGCTCTAAATTCTTTGACCGTGACAAGTGATTCGCTGTGACTAAGCAAACATTCATGAGCTTTCGTCACCCATCAATCAAAGGCAGCACAATAGGCCTAAGACAAAGGAAGAAAGAAAGAAAGAAAGAAACAAAGTACAAGCAGGATTTGGCGGACCGGACATCAGCCCGACTGAGGGAAGCGCGCAAAATAGCACAGGCTGATGCTGTGTAGTCCCTGGTGGTGGTGGTGGCGCATTACGAGCGGATCATGTGCTAGTCGGCCGTTCAGCATTTGCTATTCGGATCTGATAAGCCAGGGGGTATCTTGGATTTTGGCGTGGCGTGTGTAAAAACTAGCAGCGACTATGGACAGCCTGGGTTATTCTTACGTTTTGCAACGTGGTTTTCGCAGCAATAGCCCTTTTAAAGGGCCGAGAAGGTCCCCGTTAAATTTCTGATACATGGAATAGAAAGCTTCGGGTTATTGCGAGTAGGCAGGCCTGTCACACAGTACGTGACAAACAGCTCCTCACGTCGCTCTGTACATAGATAAAGCCGTAGCTCGATGCACTTGTACTTGATTATGCATGCATATGATTTAACAAGAGGCACGCTTTTCAGTGACACGTTTGCACACCACCAGCCAGCAGCGCTCGTCACATGTAATCAGTTGCAGTCGCAACTACTTCGTTAGCTGATTATAACTAGGAAATTGCGCATGTCACAGTTCCTTTGGGCTTTGCTAGACCAAAGGATTGCCCTAGCTGTCATATCAATTTGCGATTGCGATGGCTCTTTCGGTCTGAATGGCATCCAGCCTTTTCTTTTTATCCGCTCTTGGCTAAGCAGTCGTCCCCGAGACAAGCAGTAACTCGATTTGATATGGGCAAGTGCAAACAGACGCCCCAAACTCAGCCCATAATAGGCTGGAGTTAGGGCCAAGCGGGTACTGTAGAGCTCAACATTGCGCCGAGCAGGTTAAAGGCGGTGAAGGCTAATCTCAACAGATGCAAAGGGCGGCCTAGAGGAAAACTCAAAGAAAGAGGGGCTGAAAGAGCAATGCGCACAATGGAACCAAGATCAATGGCACCGCATTCAAACTTTCTTTGTACGTCAGCCATGTGCATATGTCATCACATCACCAGCGCCCGTCCGTTGGACGATGGATACACACTTGCGAATCCCCTGATTGATTCCCACTTTTTCCTGTTCTGTTCTGGGGCTCCTGGATATTACAACAACAGCGCAGTAACAACACAGCACATCCCTATCAAGGGTTCGCCTTTGCCAGTACCAACTTTCCCATTGAAAAGAGACCCCTTTCCGCCTTCTCTGGCTCCTTCTTTTTAGCCTTACCTTCTTCTCTCTTGTCTTCTCATCCTCCACCTCCACTGTTACACCTCTGGCTCTTCTCTTTTCTTCTCTCCTTTTTCTCTTCTTCTTCCTCTTCTTCTTTCTCTCTAACGCTCCAGCTTCACATTATCGCCCTTTTTTCTTTCGTTGGCTGCCCTTTTACGTTCTTCGTTCCTTTTTCTAATACCCCTCCTTTTCTCTTCTCTTTTTAATAACCCCACCAACAATGTCTGCTCGTCCTCAGAACATCGGCATCAAGGCCATTGAGATCTACTTCCCTAGCCAGGTGAGAAAAAAAACCCAAGCCCGAAAAAGCTGAATTGGTGGCCCTTGCTGTCAAACTCAAACTTTTTCTCTTTGCTCCAATCTGCCTGTGTCTCCAGGCCAAGAATTGCCCTAATCTAACGTCTTATCTTCCGCCCTCTACAGTACGTTCAGCAGAGCGAATTAGAGAAGTTTGACAATGTCAGCACCGGAAAGTACACCATTGGTCTTGGTCAGACCAGCATGAGCTTTTGCGATGATCGGGAAGGTACGTCGTCCACCCACCCACCCACTCTTCACCATCCTTTTCTACGACTTCCTGGCTGGGGGGTTACCCCTCCAGTTTCTTCACCCATATTCTGCCAAGGAACACAGACATAGCGGCGACAGCTACATCTATGAAACAAATGTTTAGCTCTAGTCCTCTTTGTTTTACATTTTTTGTCCTACCCCGCCAACTTCACTCTTGCTTCATTTCATGGTGCTTCTCGGTTTTTATGCGACCTCATGTGTATATATGTGTCTTCATGGGTCTTGCGACCTGTACCACTCACCGCATCAGCTGCCCGCAGTAAACCCCTATAGACACATGCCAGGGCTAACTGATGAACCACAACTTGCAGATATCTACTCCATGGCCCTGACCGTCGTCTCGAACCTGATCAAGAAGAACAACGTCGATGTAAACAACATTGGTCGCCTTGAGGTCGGTACTGAGACCCTCTTGGACAAGTCCAAGTCTGTCAAGACTGTCTTGATGCAGCTCTTCGGCGAAAACACCGACATTGAAGGTGTTGACACCGTCAATGCCTGCTACGGTGGTACCAATGCCTTTTTCAACACCGTCAACTGGGTTGAATCTTCTGCCTGGGATGGCCGTGATGCTATTGTCGTTGCCGGCGATATTGCTCTGTACGCAAAGGGCAACGCTCGTCCTACCGGTGGTGCTGGCATCGTTGCCATGGTCGTCGGCCCTAATGCCCCTATTGTCGCTGAGCCTGGTCTGCGTGGCACCCACATGGAGCACGCTTATGACTTCTACAAGCCCGATCTAGCTAGCGAGTACCCCTATGTTGATGGCCACTACTCTCTGACCTGCTATACCAAGGCCCTCGATGCCGCCTACCGCGCCTACTGCAAGCGTGAGGCTAAGCAAGCTGCTGCTGATGCCAGCAAGCCCACGCTTGACCGCTTTGACTACATGTGCTTCCATGCTCCTACCTGCAAGCTGGTGCAGAAGTCGTATGCTCGCCTGCTCTACCATGAGTATCTGGCTAACCCGGAGAGCGCTTCCTTTGCTGAAGTTGCACCCGAGCTGCGTGACATGGACTATACCAAGTCGCTGACCGACAAGGCTGTTGAGAAGACCTTCATGGGCTTGACCAAGAAGGCCTTCCAGGAAAAGGTTAGCCCTGCTATTCAGGTCGCTACCCTATGTGGCAACATGTACTGCGGCTCTGTTTGGGGTGGTCTAGCCAGTCTGCTGTCTCATGTCGAGCCTGCCAGCCTTACTGGCAAGCGTATTGGTCTTTTCAGCTACGGCTCCGGGCTGGCTGCTTCTTTCATGTCTTTCCGCGTTGTCGGTGACGTCTCCCCCATTGCCAAGACCCTGGATCTGAAGAACCGCCTAGCCCAGCGTCGGGCTGTTGCCCCCGAGACATTTGATGCGGTAAGTTTCCCTCTTCTCCTCCCCGCCCATTGATTAGCTTTCCCTGTGACTCATAGACTGGCAGTATGCTAACACGGATGAATACAGATGTGCGACCTTCGCCACAAGGCTCATCTCCAGAAGAACTTCACCCCTGTGGGTGACGAGTCGACTATTGCTCCTGGCACCTACTACCTGGAGCACGTTGACGACATGTTCAAGCGTTCCTACAAGGTCAAGGCCTAAGCCTTCTATTCGAATATGAAAAACAGCTACAATATTTCTTTTTTCAGGTCTGGCAACAAACCTATTCTATTAGACTATGATGAGCGGGAGTTGGAGAAAAAGAGGGTAATTTTCTTTTTTCGCTTGAAGAAAAGACGAAGCTCTAGCACCAGTTATTCCCATACCCCCCCCCACCCCCCCCACCCCCCACTCCCCCACTTTTTTATCTTTATTTTTTTTTTTTTTTTTTTATTTTTTATTTTTATTTTTTATTTTTTTATTTTTTTTTTTTTTTTTTTTTTTTCTTTTTTTTTTTTATTTTTTTTTTTTTTTTTTTTTTTTTTTTTTTTTCTTTTTACATGTTTCTTTTTGT
>JAXCEX010000058.1:0-133915 GCA_038382965.1 Ceratocystis huliohia | reverse complement strand
CTCAATGGCAGCATCTGTGTAGTAATAGGATGCCCCTGAGGAGGATATTGTGTGCTTTGGACTCTTGCAAGTGCTTGGGGATCTGCATAGAGCTTGGTGGGAGAGGTTGGATCTGTTGGTGAGGTATAATAAGCCATTGTCAGTAACCTAGGTCAGAATTACCAAGATGTCTGACCCTGATCCAGTTCGGCTGAACGTTAGGGTTAACACCAGACATAGAGGTCCTTCTCCCAAGGTCCATGTGTTTGGTCTAGACACAGTAGTGATGGATGTATAAATCAGTTGAGATCTGCTCTTCAAGCGAGACTTAGTTAGGCAAGAATCACAATCAATCAATATCTCACTTCTCTCCTCTCTTCACTCAAAGACATTCAGTACACATATTATTTGCACCCCCAGCGGCGCAAAGAGTCACGTGATCCTATTTGCACCGCTATAGGTTTATGTATGGGCTGCCCACTTTTTAGCTTAGGCTCGTCGAAGCGACGTCACCAACTATGTATCGTGATATTAGAAGCTCGAGGGCCCTGTTCTATATTGTCTGCTATTCTGGCCATTTTTCCAATTGCTCAGCCTTTGTCTCGCGCCAAGTGCCTCTATCGCATATTTGAAGCTTCACAGATCGCTGCTCGCTCTCGCCGCCGGTCTCTGCCACGGTCACAGAGCTTTAATTCCCCTCATACTAAGGCTCCCGCCGAAGGGGCGACACTCCCTCGACACCACTGCTAGCTATACCAAATCTCGCACGATAACAACCCCCTCATCCTGCCATGTCGTACTTCTTCCAGACTCCCGTCGATATCGACGTTGTCCTCGAGGACACCGACCGCCGCGAAATGGTCGATGTCCGCCTCGACAAGAATCGCCGCGAAAAGGCGCCCTTATACATGGATGGGGAGAGTGTCAAAGGCGCCGTCACCGTGCGGCCCAAGGACGGCAAGCGCCTCGAACACACGGGCATCAAGGTGCAATTCATCGGCACTATTGGTGAGTTGATTTCTCACGCGGGGATGCGGGCGGGCCATTGCTTGCCCCTCTCCCTCCTCATCTCGGCCCTTTAAATAGCCAGCTATCCACTAACACCATCGGCCCCCCTAGAAATGTTTTTCGATCGCGGCAACCACTACGAATTCCTCTCTCTGGTCCAGGAACTCGCAGCGCCCGGTGAGCTGCAGCACCCGCAGACCTTTGATTTCAACTTCCGCAATGTTGAGAAACAGTACGAGTCCTACAACGGCATCAATGTCAAGCTGCGCTACTTTGTGCGCGTGACTGTATCGCGACGCATGGCCGACGTCATCCGCGAAAAGGACATTTGGGTCTATTCATACAGCCTGCCGCCCGAGCTCAACTCCAGCATTAAGATGGATGTCGGTATCGAGGACTGCCTGCACATCGAGTTTGAGTACTCCAAGAGCAAGTACCATCTCAAGGACGTTATCGTCGGCCGCATTTACTTCCTCCTGGTGCGCTTGAAAATCAAGCATATGGAGCTTTCGATTATCCGTCGGGAGACCACCGGCGCCGCACCAAACCAGTACAATGAAAGCGAGACACTTGTGCGCTTTGAGGTACATCAACCCAGAAGCTTTGCCCTCCTTTGTCCATTACAGAACTAACCTCCTCCTTTTAAACTAGATAATGGACGGCTCTCCCTCCCGCGGTGAAACCATCCCCATTCGCCTCTTCCTCGGCGGTTTCGACCTGACTCCAACCTTCCGCGACGTCAATAAAAAGTTCAGCACGCGCTACTACCTTAGTCTAGTGCTTATTGACGAAGACGCCCGCCGTTACTTCAAGCAAAGCGAAATCATTCTCTACCGCCAGACCCCCGAGGAGATTACCCCCAACCTGATTTCCGCTCCGCCGCCCCCCACCGAACAGCGCGTTGCTGCACTGGCTGCTGCTGCGGCCCAGGGATAATTAAACAAACGAGGGTATGGTAGAGAGGCAACAGACAAAGAGCGCTAGAAAAGAAGGAAGCTGAGAAAGGGGTAAGAGAGGCGAAGAGAAAGCAGAGAGTTGTTTTGTGTTTTTCCAGCAGATTGAAAAGATACCACGTATGCGACAAAACCAAAGAGCCTGACTGACTGATTGACAATGCACGATGCTGAATGTTGGCTGAAGCAGAAGCAAAAGATCAAAAACAATTAGTAAGAGAATTACGAGCACAATATGATATTATGATGCCTCTTTTTTATCAAAAGCAGCTACTAAGGACCAAAAGGAAAGCAAGCATACGAAGTACAAAAATGCGTAGAAAAAAAATAGACAGCTGTCATTATAGCCCCTAAAACTCCAAGTAATTCACGCCACACGGTGTTTTGCGCTGGCAAAGGAGAAATCAATGCCCTTTCCGTCCTTCTGCTCTTCTCCTGGCTCTCTCCTTATTTCTTCTCCCTCCCCCCTCATGTGACTCTTACTCGGCTGCTCACGGCTCCATCACATCGCCCTCCTCAAAACCAAAGTCGTTGCTCTGGATGGCGGCAATGCGATCCAGCTCCAACTGGTACTGCTTGCGCACATCTGCTAGCGTCACCACTTTGCGTTTCGGCTCGCCGACCACCACCGCCGTGCGTCCGTCCAACGATGCTGGCAGCTCCTCGGAGAAAATCCACGCTTGCTTGCGGTCGACGCAGCTTAGGGCATTAATAAGCAAAAGGTATTGGCGGGTGATGGGAGTGTCAGTCACGCCTTCGGCTAGGAAGCGATCTCCCTCGCCGCTACGCTGTAGCTTGTGAATGCGATCAAGCAACACCGATGCCGCACCACGGTAGTCATTATGGCGGATACGCCAGGCATAAAGAACCTGGTGGTACGCAGGCCCACTAACAACATCAAGCGTGCTACGACACTTGGCGGAGAGCACGTCATCGACTGCGGCTGTGAGCCCGGGGAAAGGGAGAGAGACGAGCTCGGAGCTGTGGCATGTCTCGCTCATGCGCTCCACTAGACGTGCCAGGCAGGCTTTTTGCAGGGCAGGATTGGCTTCGCGGAGGGCAAGCAATGCCGAATGTGCAGCGTCAAAGCGCGACAGCACAAGGGAAGCGTTGAACTGGCGTGAGAGCATCTCACTGCGAATTTGGGCGCCATCGGCCGTTGTCGGAAAAATCATGGATATCGCTAGCTGTGCAAACTCTAGCACATAGCTATATGCCTTGTGCTTTTCAAAAAGAGTTACCAGGTGGTTGTAGTATTTAGCAATGCCGTGTCCAAGAAGAGACGCTTCGGCATCGGCCAGGAGACCAGCATTCATGTGCACTATTTCGGTATCCTCGGAGGCTATACACAGGTTAGCGTGTTGTTAATTCCGTATTTACATGGCTGTCGTCCACTTACACATTCCAACAGCAGCCTTACGTAGGAGCGAGGCGGCTGTTGTGAAATCCCGTAGGGCCAGGTACGTGCGGCCGAGGACATATACTGAAAACGGCTCTTGGTCACTGAATGATGCAAGCTCGAGTGCCATGTCAGGCCTGTCGTCCTTGATGAGGTGCATTTGCACCAGAGGCACAGATATCGTGACGGTGCTATCAGGAGCACACAGCGACGCAGCCATCTCTGTGAGGCTGAGACCCATGGGCTCGTGGTTTAATGTAGACACGCCCAGGTCTTTGGAAAGATAAGCCTCCAAATTGGTCGCTAGATGGACCTCTTCCCCCGGCTTACGTGAGTCGTCCTCTACTCTTTCACTACTGCCATGAACAGACACGTTCATCTCGGTCTGTGTCAACCACTTCAGCAAGGCCAAGCGACGAAGGATATCAATCGTCTGGGAGTATACTGAGCCAATGGCGACGCGCTGATGCAGAGCATCCTCCTCATCCTCCCACTCGAATTCCATGTGTACCAGGAGGATAAGCTGGGTGAAGAAGATGATCCAGAACATATCCACGTTGTCTTGGACGATGTTGACCATGAGTTTGCGGCCGATCGAGGTGAGAGGGAATCGTGATGGCGTCTCAGATGCCTTAGAAGACAGAATATGCGAAAATATGTTACTGTACACCTCGTTGGTGACATTTGTAAAGTTCTGACCCAGCTTTTCCACAACCAGCGCACAGTCATCTTCAGCAATACCACGCCAAAAAGCTGCCTTCTCATAAAAGTACTGTATGCGGTCCATCTCGCTCTTGGTTGTCTCCTCGTAAAGCTCCGAGCGGAGCACAGCATTACAAGTCTGGAGAAAGTTCTCGGGGAAGCTTCCAACAAAGTCCATGGCTGTCCCTAGCAGATTCATGGCTTCCGCGTCCTGGCTAGTCAACGAAGAGTTTGTGCCGTTCCAATATAGGCGTTCAAAGCCATTGCATTCGCGGATCGCGGAAATGTAGTCTGCACACACAATCCATGGCATGTCGCACCGGCTATCATAGACAAGAGACAGCGCATCGCCACGCTGCTTGTCTAGTTCTGTCACTAGTCTGTAGAAGCGCTTCCAGTGCGTGTCGGTTGCGGTCCGGAACTGTTCATAATCCATGCCACCCGACGTGTTTCGTTCCAAGGCCGCTGTTGAGCTAACCACTGAGCAGATGCTCTCAGCAAGGTTTTTTGATCTCTGCTGTACTAGGCCCGTTCCAATACTCCGCTCATAGATAGCGAGTGCAGTCTCTAGAGTAGCCCTAGTAAAACGGCCGGGGCGCATCAGTAGCTGTAGCCAGCCTTCAGTCGGATCGGTCGGGTCGCAGGGGCCAGATCGAGTGGCAGTCGTGGGAAGGCTATAGCTGCGAACCAATTCCCAGTTATTCCAAGTGGCGGAAAGAGCAGCGACCTGCGAAGAATGGTGCATAACGCGGTATGTAGTGTTGTTTTTCCACAGTACCCATAAATCGAACGAATCGTTTTCTTGAAGCCCAATGGCAAAGTCAGCCATCGTCCAACTATCGGATACTGACGGAGAAACTGCCTCAAAAACGAAGTCGGTAAAGAACGGCTTCATTACTACAGAGCCATCGTCTAAGACTGTGACCTTCCAGAAGTTGAACTGGCCCATGCCCTTTGGCGAGTACACAGTGACGACACCACGGCCACCGCCAATATTCAACACGCGCATAAGATTGGTGTGCGTCGGGTCTAATGTCCACTTTTTTGCCTCTTGAGCATCGGACTCGTCATTAAGCATATCGACAGCCTGTATAATGGTGCCGGTTTTGGGGTCCCACACCCGCATGCGGTGGTCGAGGGAAATTGTGAAGAGATAGTCCTGTTCTGTGTCGAGATTGGAGGTTTGTGCATCAATTACTGTGCTGTAGTCAAGATTCCACTTGCCAAACTTGACGGTGTTGGCTCTACTGAACAAGCTGCGTACGCCATAATTCCAACTTTGTGCATTGGTCATAGACTCGGTGAAGTATGGGTGGTCTACAGTGGTAGAAACCGGTTAGCAAAAGTTCAGTCAGTTTCTTACCGTGAATATACAAAGCCTTACCGTGTCCCCTGTTTCGGTCCAGACGCAAAAGGCCGCCATCATGCAATGCAATCAGAACCTGATCGGCATTGACCGCCGTTAATCTATGCGCAAGCTTTCCTGAGAGACTAGACGGCATGTACGACCTGCACAGATCATCAATAACCGGTTCTAGCGACGACTTTCTCCGGAAGATATCAGGTCGCAGCGAGAATGTGTGCAGGCAGTTTGCTTGGTCAAGCACGAACACTAAGAGTGCATCTAGATCTTCAGGGTCGGCCAGCGCCACACAATTAAGAGCAATCGGGGTGTTGAAAATGAAGTTGATGACCAGTGTGGCATCTGCCGCCCCCCCAGACTGCGCAATATCAACGGCCCGGATGCTCAAGATGGTATTATTCTCAAGCAAGCGCCAAAGGAAGCCACGGGGTGTCTCATGGTGCTTGCGGTGGTAAATTGAAGCAGCCTTGGCAAGGTTTTTGTGGTCAAAGACCGTTTCCGCTTCGGTTTCTCTGTTGTCGGATCTTCTGCTAAAGGCGCTAGCAATGCTGTTAGACTGATTGGCTGAGGCGACCCGGATATTTACGACATTGGCGAGTGAAGAAGGCTCGAGATTGAGGCGCGTCTCGACAAAGGCGAACTGGAGATCGCCCGCGTCCATGATTGGCGATTTTGGTATCGAGAACAAGGTAGCTACCTGGCAAGAAGAAGCAGGTCTAAATGGTCGAAGAGTATAGGAGCAGGAAGGAAAATTCGGTATGGTCCAATTCAGGCCGTGACTTGGACCCTATGACCCTCTAAGAAACCGAGCCGCTTGTTTTTTTTGCGTTGGTGATGGTCGAGACAAGGCTGCAGGCAACTAAAAAATAACAAGGCCCACACTAAGCCCAATTAGGAAATCAGCTTTAACGTTCAATTGTTCACTTCCTTGTGCTATGCCCAAAGATTGGCAGAGTGTGCCATATAGATGTGATATTAAACGGAGGCTCGCTGCTAGAAGTTGAAAACTGCGCAATTATTGGTTTTGTGATTTTTGGCTGTTAGGGAAACTGCCAGCTCGGCTTATCATCTTCTAGTCAAGCATCGCGAGATCACGTGACATACATATTTCGAATGAAGCTACAAAGGAGCGTGTTACTACACTTGCAACGTACTTCTTCAATCTTCATCGCCCCTGTAAAGCCTCCTAGTTCCCATAAATACGACAATGAGGCACAAGTTAGAGACAGAGAACCTCCCATTACGAACGCTAAATGATGATGTAAAATAGAAGCCAAGATACAAACAAAACAGAGAAACAAGAACGCAAGAAATGATATCAAGCGACAAAAAGATCCAAACCCAGTTTCACCAGACAAACTCCACTGCCCCACCCTGCTCTGCTGCTCCCCATGTCAGCCTTCAGTCTATCGTAGCATACCGTTTGTTTGTAGCATGTCATGCGGCTCGTCCATGTATAGCCCACGCCCTGCCCTCAGTCCTTCTCCAAGTCCTTGGGCGCAGGATCGCCGATGCCGTCCTCGCCAATGGCAAACAAGCAATCGCTTTCAGGCAGACACGGCGAATCATAGATCTTTGCAATGCGCGTCTCGCCACGCCCTTTCTTTAGACTGAGTCGAGTCGTACTGGCATGCGCAATAATATTGCCACCAATCGGCTTTTTCGGGTCTGGGTTAAACATGGCACTCGGGCCACCGTCAACCTGCGCAACGACCTGGTTGGTAATGACTACTGCAATACCAAACTCGTCCGCTAGTCGCTGCAGCATGCGCATAAAACGCGCTAAATGGGTCTGACGTGACGACAACTCACCTCTGCCGGAAAAGTCTGTACGGTAGAGTGACGTGGCGCTGTCGACGATGAGTAGCGAAAACCGGGTTTCGCACATCATAGCCGATGCCTGGTTGAGCAGCTGCAGCTGGTGGTCGGAGTTGTACGCGCGAGCGTAGGCGACATTGTCCAAGACCTCCTCGCCAGATAGACCGTAGCGGTTGGCCACAGCTAACAGACGAACAGGGCGGAAAGTTCCTTCAGTATCAATGTACATGCACTTTCCCTCACCGCCGCCCATGTCAAAAGGAAGCTGGCATGTCACGGCAAGAGTGTGGCAAATCTGACTCTTTCCCGTCCGGAACTCGCCAAACAGCTCGGTCACTGAGCCTGTTTCTATACCGCCGGCAAGCATTGTATCAAGATTCTTAGATCCAGTGGTGATGGAAATCAATTCACTGCGTCGTTGGTGCATTTCCGTAGCAGTAGTGAACCCCATAGGAACAAGTTTAGAGGCTACACAGCGTATCAGTAAATAGCCAGCCTATGGCGGCAAGGTTTCACAACAAATGCAGCCGAAGCGGGTCGTCACCCTGTTGCATTCACCATGAGGGGAAGCGTACCTTCAGCCAGGATTTTCCCCGCCTTTTGCTCCGAAATGCCCTTGATCTGCTCAAGCATGCGACGTGGAGTATAGGCCACTGATTCAACGGTATTGTAGCCGCCATCGACGACGAGTTGAATGTCTCGCTTGGTAAGGCCAGCGATACCCTAATTGAAGATATTAGCATGAATTTATCTAGTGCGGGGTTGTTTTTTTTTCCTGGGTGTGGGAAAAAAGGGGAGATGAAAGGACATCAAAGTACCTCCAGTGCACTCAAAGGAGTTGGGGCACCGGGACCAGTCTGGCTCATTTCCTCGTCAGCACCGGCCGGCGGGACTTCGTCGTATTCGTCACTCATGATGGGCTGTGTGAAATGATTGGCTAGTTAGGGTTGAAGCACAAAAAGACCAAAAAGCGTAGCCTGTGATGAAGCACAGAAGCAATTTGGCTGTTGAATAGATTGTAGAAATTTAAAAAGACGAATTTCAAGTGTGTGGGCTTAGTCTCTGTTTTATGCTTGCACTCCTGCCGTTCTTGACCATCGAATTAGATAGGCCTCTAAGGTGGCTCTAAGATCTAGATCAATAGAGGAAGGCGCGTAAGCCCAAACGCGTGGGTCTTTAGGCAGAAACGCCAGGTCACGTGTATATAAATAATGGGGCCGCTTACATCATAAACCCTAGATACCAGGAGACAAGGGAGCCTAATAGGGCTACGGGCACCACTCGTTGGAATTACGTAAGCTTCCACTCATGTCATATCTAATAATCGCCAACATAATGCATACAATCGCAGCAATGATGCTCTTTAACCACGGAGAAGTAGGGAACACAAAAATGGATCGAATCTCAATTGAAGTCGTAGCTTCGTTCTCCGACGACTGTCTCCCACCTGAAAGCGAATATGAATATCGATAGTCGCTTCTACAATCAATCAATTCTTATGCGCTAGATCATGGTTATGCCTTTGTCGCGGGGAGATCTACAAGGGAGAAATCCGGCCAATTGACAGTTACATATACCTGCGATATAGCATGTAAGCCTCCTGATGCTTTGAAGAACCGGCAATGGAAGACTAATACTGGGGGTACCAACTGCCCGTTCTCGATACTGGCAAAACAGTCTCTCGATAGGACTACCTGGACTCTGAAGCATCGCCTTGACTGACAAGCGATTTTCCCTACACAACCATGAGCCAATCCAGCTGGAGCACTTTCATTCACACTGGCGTTTGAAACGATGTGACTAAATGCCACGGATCTAGGGAGGGATTGGATGCTATTAGGGGGAATCTGGGAGTCGGGCTCACAGATCTATCAGGATTTGTATGCACTGAGATAGCTCATTGTTTATCTCTTTTCTCTCGCCTGCAGCTCCGATGCCGTTTTGAGTATTGTCTCGAAGCGAGCAAAACACTACTTTGCGACACATTATCTATGACTGGACTAAGATGCCTGTTGGCCTTGCCTTTGTCATTTTTTACATGATCCGCCCCTCTGTGTGCATGTTTTCCAACCCAGTTACGCCCTCAAAACGTCTCTTAAGGTACAGACCTTCTAGATTACCATGTAAGTCCTAAACCCTCAAGTTCTCTACGCTAAGCACTATCTACTTGAGCTTCAATCCGATTGTCTTCTGCATTACTCCAGTCCAGATATCCAGATAGGTCATCGCCTCCTTCATTCATCCCCTTAGGCCAGTTGATGTATTACACTATTTTGTCGTTTGCTTATAGTCAAGACACGACTCAGCTCGCCTTGTCGTATCAAGCAGGTAAGCCCATTGCCTTCCGGTACTGTTGGTTGGTTTCGATGCTTCATCGCCGTTGGGCTTTATACCCAGCGTCTCTAGCTTTGACATGTCTCTGATAGAGGACCTATAAACCATAGTGGCACAGTAGAGTCTAGCCTAAATTTAACAAAGGCGGCGGTATAGGTGCTAGGGGAATAAGTGGTAAGGGCATAGTTGGCTGTGGAGGTGTGTCTGAGATGATGAGCCGGGGTGATGGCATTGTAGCTTCTGTTGTTCGTGAGACTAGCTCTGAAATTGAAGCTCCTCCCAAATAGGTGCTAGAGCCTGTAGCTGCACGTTAAGCTTAGATATTACAGTTTCTAGATCCAAGGAAACAAGCCTGGTCCCCCTAAAACCTTCCTTGATATTGCTTCTTGTCGTAGTTGCTGAGTAGGCGGTATAAAAGAGCTGGAAAGAAGTCGGTATTCAAAATGTGGATTATAGAGCGTCTGATCAGGTGCTTTACTTCTCAACAATATGCATTTTTTAGAGGCCCAAAACATCTAACATCAAGAGGCTGGGCAAAGGAAACAACCAAGACAGCATAAAAGCGTGATGATATCTCTTTCCATACATTAGATCTTAAAGTCGACCCCACGCCTATCGAGAATCAGAAGACGATAATGACCACATTTCCGGGTCTTTGTATGCCGATCAGAGTGCTTTAGCCACTCGAGACCTGTACCAATATCGGTCTAGCAACCCTGAGTTGTGGTGATAGCCCAATTGCCTGGGAGGTTGCTTTCTTGGTACCAGTTGGCGAGGTGATGATGGCCCGCAACCACGGTGAGCGGCCGGATCGGCCGGCCTTCCGCATTGATAACCTGAATGGCTGTAGCCCCTTCCCAGTTTACAGGCTCCATTGATTTCCGGTTTCTATGTCTTTGTGCACCTGTAACAACCATTCCACTCAAAATGTAGCCCATCATAAAACCAGCGTCATGAAAGCTGTAGATGTCAGAGAGGAGGATACCATATTTCATGATTGTATTCTCCACGGGCCTGAACCAATTGCTAATGATGGCCAGATCTTTGAGTTTGGCCTTGTGAAAGTTGTGTTTACGAAAGAAACGTTTCTTGAGGTCTAGGTATCGCCTGACGAAGTTGGGAACCCAGTACTAGCCAACAGGTGGCGCGTCGCGGTCAGCAAGTGGTCAATTTGCCATTTCTTCAATACCATACAGTCAAGGCAGGAATCACCGCAAATACAGGCCCAGAATAAACTAAACAACTATTTGTCTCTCTAGATCGGATAGTCTGCGTGAGTTGGGAGGTGATATTACGTCGAGACTGCATGTCTTTTTGGCGGTGATCTAGCTTTTCGCTAGGCATTGCAGATTGATGCGATGCATAGGATGCCTAATCATGGGCCATTTTCAAGAGCTTGAAGAGCGAGAAGGATATTAGCCTACTGATTGAATTGAGACATGTTTGGTGGTTAAAAATCAACTGATTTCAAGGAAGAAAGAGAGTTTTTTTGGGACATTCGATTGACGTACGCTATAACTACACTGGTAAAACCGATTGTTTATTGAAGTCAAGATTAGTATTGGACAGAGGTATCTAGACTTTTGATGAACTCAAACTAACAACAATGCTTGCCTAGCCAAGCTCTTGCCTTTCGACCTATAAAACTATTAACAACGGTGTACAAAACCAGTCCCTTTCTCCCCTCCAACCGCAACCTTGTTCACCTCAAATACCAAAGACTGCAAAGCTTTGAGGACTTCCTTCTTCACTCATTTGCTGTTACGAGCTAGCGACTCCCAAATACTGTATACTGTTCCGAGTCAAGCCGGGTATCAAAGCTATCGTAGGCGCGGTTTTTCACTTGTACAAAGATACAGCCAAGTTAGGCTTCTCGACTTCGCCTCTTGGGAATAAAGACTGGAATGAGAACATTAACTTCATGAAATTCAGTAGGGAGATAACAAGCAATACAGGTCTTGTATGTTTTGTAAAGGTCGGCCATTATCGGTTTGGAAGTGAGTTTATGAAGCCGGTTAACAACAACTAACTGTAAGAAAGCATTATCTTGACATCATCACACAAACCTTTCCAACAAACGCCAGTAAGCTCTCCTACAATTTGACCAAGGAAAGTTTCGAAGAAGGATGGGCTCAGAAGTTACTGCACATTACCATCGAACACAAGGAGAAGGATGAGTCCTGCAGCGAGCTCTCCGATATCTTCCACATCGACACTACGCTAATAGAGAAAGCAGACCAGTACCTCGAGTGCTTTGACAGGTTTCTCTCCCATTGTCACACCATACTTACAATCTGCCATGGCGAAAATAGGGTCAGTAGGTTGTACAACCATCAGCTTTTTACCGTCTGTTGAACTATTCACCAAACAATGTATTCGGCCTGAGACAAGTAAGTCTCTCTGCTAGAGTGAAGGCACAGAAATTGAAGGTGGCCTGGTAAGAAAGAAGAGCAAGAAGTCAGACTCTCTTCTCGTTAATGGTGTGTGTATCTAGATCAGAGGCACATTTTTACAAGCAAAGTTTCATGAGCCACTGCTCCCCATAAGGGATAGCCAAAAGTTAACAGTCTTGCAAGGGATGTACATAATCTAGAGTTAGCTCAGCGTAGAGGTGTCTTGTATAAAGCCGAAAATGAGGAATGAAGGTCTTTCGACCACGCCAATCATGCCTATGGGCCTTCTAACTGAATCTTCAATAGCAGGGCGGGCAGAGTACGATAGAGTAGATGCTGTACCCAGGAAAACAGCAAGAAATGATGTTCCATTCTCCTCTTAGGAAGTAAACCATAAAGCACTGCAGAGGCAGCGGGACGGCAGTGCAATTCGTTCTATTTCGTGCCAAAAGACTTCCAGCCTCGTCCATGAAAGTGAGAAATTCGATATCGGGCTGTGAGGCCAGGCTGCTGTACTCACGTTTAGAACTAATACACATTACACACGTCATTGTCTTTGACATTGCCAGCGCAGTTATCCTCACTGGAGTCCTCGTTTGTCTGCTCCATGGCGCGCTAGCCATTGTTCTCACTGCTGCCCTTGTCGTTGTTCTCACCACCGCCGTCATTTGCATTATATCTAAATGCACTTTGGGAAAGACGACTAAAAGGCACAAACTCAGGCAATGGCTTGGACTTTTCATCTTTTGGGCAAAATGACCGTGTGGCCTTGTCAACAAAACCAAGTGCAGATCCGATCTTCTCTTGCTGTGCAACATAGTGCTTCTCAGTTTGGTAGCGCAAGAAATCTTCATAGCTGATTCCAGAAGCACGAGCGAGGCTAGTTAAACACAACAATGTCTTCATGACGAGAGCCCCCTCCATTCTGTTACGTTGCGTCTTGTAAAGAACGACACTTCAGAATTGACGTTGTTTAGGGTTGGCAGTCAACTAGGTATAAGGTGATCTGCCGGGGTAGACTCCTTGTTCTTGTAGGGCAAAGTAAATAAAATCACATATTTATTATGCTTCACAGCTAGTTGTGAAACGGTATATGATTTTCCCGTGCCTGACGGCGCAACGATTGATGTGTAAGAGGACAAGCACTCCAAGCTGAATTCTGCGAATGATCTGTGATTTGCCATACAGTCCTCACAACGATCCTGACCAGGATATCCATATCTAGGACAGGCCTTTTCAGGAGTGTCGAGTGCCTATTCTATCTCACTTTCCATATTGAGAAAGACATTGAGATGGCGTTTCTACCCGTTTTTTCGACTCCGTGAATAACTCGCCTGACCTCAGAAATCATGGTGTGGCTGACAGTATCATCCGAAAAAGTCTGGGCATTACACCACCTACACATCAAAGCTATTTTTCAAGGCAAGATGCACACTAAAGCTGTCGAAATTGACATCTTGACGATATTTTTCGAGTTTGTCGAGTTGCTTTCGTAATTCCAACAGGTCAGCATTCATTTCAAGACAAAAAAGCGATCTTCTCTGGCCACTCGATGTAAACCGGGTTTAGGTACTGAACAAATACTGATGGAGCATGGGCATTCTCGGGCTAGTTTGCGTATCGACGGAGGTCCTCTAATGAGGCAAGCTTTGTAACCTCACTCAAAGAAAGGTCCATAGCTACCTGAATAGCCATGTTGAAAAGACCAGGCTGCTTACAACTCGATTCTACTGCAATGGCAAAGTCAGCATAAACATGCCCAGCATGGCGGTTTGCAGAGATGTCAAAAGCAGGATGCTAATGGTGGTGCATAATAGGAGTAGGCAGGGGTAATGAAAGCGGGAAATGAAACAAAGCAAGGCAAAAGTAAAATTGCGAAGTCCTATTCCTTCAAGACTAGCAAGCCGATGAAACCGGGAAAGTTTATTGGACTTCTACACACCAGATGATTGAAGCTGTAAGTATCTGATCTGGATAGAGGTTTGGAGTGGGAAGAAACACATTTTCAATGGGTGACAAGATATTGGTGATACATTTGCTAAAGATACACGTGACCTTATGGCATCGTTTTAACCCTAGTTAGGGTAATATTGTGTCAATACTTGTCGTGATATTGTAGCGATAGGTGACAGTGCAGATCTCTTAGGAACACTTTTACTATATGTTGACCATGAACACCCTCAGGGCTCCTTGTACCCTGTTTCAAAAGCACTGCCAATCTATACAGTGACACAGTCTGGAGATCAATGGCATTCTTACTGATATGAGCACTGGCGATCCTCACGTAATAAACAGAACCGGTGGAAGAAAACGACTAATGGCATCCCCCCATTGAAGTTTCAAAGAGCTCCCAAATCACCAGGATCAAGACTCAGGAGCCACGAATCACTTGAGAATAGCCAAATTAAGACGTATGAAAGCAACTTGATATTGTTATGATGGGTGTAGTCGCCTGTTTTTTCATGAATGGCACACTCCCAGTCCTGCCCAGTGCTCGGCTTGGGCTTCCATCCATGACATTAACCGTATCAAGGTCAAGCACCATGCCAATACAAACATGGCGTTCATCTAGGCCAATGGCAGTGATCTTTCTTGTTGAAGTGTCCTCTCATACAAGCTGCTATCAGCGCACCAGAGAGACTGAGATGCCCCGATGTCATCCTTCACTAACAGAGTCCAATAGGTTGACAGGTTGCCACGAATATCACTTCAGCCGGCCAGTTCTTGTGGTGATTTCGCATGAGGAGCATTTCAATTTACAGAATTTTCTAGGGCTAAATGTAGCTTGTGATGTCAATCGCGTGACATGGTACCGTATGCCAGAGACTTCACATCACTACGGTTCTACAAGTCGACGCTTGCCAATAGTCTTTCTGCTTCTGGTAGGCTGGATGTATCAAGACAGCCTGGCTTGATCTATACAAAGAGAAGCACGTGAAGGCTTAGGTTGATCGACACCTTCGCTTCGGTGATGTGGTAAGGTCCAACTAAGCTAGACAACAGCTTCGTCTATTAATCGAACTCTGTAAATCACTATATAAGGCAGCAAGCAGCTAGATATCAAATGAACGCTTGAGGCAAACTAACGAGCAGCGGAAATCTTTCACGAGAAGAGATACACCCTTATCCCTAGGTCAATACCCCCTCTGGCCTCGTGATACATGGCCGTGACTAAGCGCAGTCGCAAAAGGCCTTGAACTCGAGTGATGTGCAGTAGAACAACTAGGCTCCGTTGAGTAGCCACCATTATTGCTGATTACAGATTTTGTTAGTTGAGTGCTGTGCACCGCATCGGGGTCAAAAGTCAATGTAAGTCCGAATATTAATTAACTATCCTATGCTATGCCATAAACACTATCCATAAATCAATATAAAAAAGCAGCCTATTATTCCTATTCCAAACACTATGTCAACTTGAGTAGTGACCAACAGTAACCGCCAACTCCCGTATTTCTTAGAAGATGACAATGCGGCGGTTTTCATTGCGAGCCTTGGGGATCACAACAGTCAAAATTCCGTCCTCAAGTGAGGCATGCACTCCATCCTGGCGTATAAGACGAGGGAAGCTGAAAGTGCGCGAGAACTCGCCAACGGTGCGCTCCTGGACCCAATACGTAGCCTCATCAGATTCAGACTTTCGGGTAACTTCGGTTGGAGCCTGGACGATAGGCTTTTTGATATCAGCCACAGAGGCCTCAGTATGAGATGGGCTAGCCGAGTGGGTGCTTGACATTGATGTCACTGAGAATCGGTCGTCCTCGTCGACAGTATCTTCAACAGTGGCCTTTTGTGGCTTGGGCGACTGGGGGGCAGTAGGCTCGGTATTATATGATGTCTGCTTCTCAGCCCCATCCTTAGGAGTAGAGTCAACATCCATATCAGGCCCATCACGTTCTGTGCTTGGTGCAGCAGACTCGACCTGTTTTGGCTCATGCTGAGCCCGCGTCTTGGCTGGAGGGAACTTTGTATAAGCCCGCTCAACACGGCCATGGACAACTAGAGTCTGAGCATCGGTGAATTCAATAGAAACATCTTTCTTCTTTAGGCCAGCCAATTCTCCATGGAGTTCGTAAGCATCGGCAGTCTCACGGACGTCAAAGTTAGGCTTGAAAGTGGGGAGAGATCGGCGGGAAGTGCGCTGGCTGTTGGGCTCAGATGCACTCTTAGTGCAAGATGGAGCCATGTAGGCAGCTAACGGGTGTGTGGCAGAAGAGGCATTAACGGGCTTAGACTGGAAGGTCGGACCATCAAAGTCGTTGATGATGCTGAAGAAGGGGGAGAAGCCCTCGGAAGTAGCAAAGTGAGGAGCGAAGAAGGCCATTGTAGATTATTTGATGGTAAAGACGTATAGGAGGGAAAGCTTGTAGTGGTTATGAGAATGAAGTGGAAATGGGGATCTTGATTAGAAGCGAAGCTGTTGATGCTGATGGTGAGAACAAAGACGCTTTCTCAGATATCAAGAAACTTGGAGCCATCTTTATACATTTCATAGCGAGTATCTAGTAGCTTCTACATGCTTCTCGAGGTCTATTTGATTGCTAATTTTTTGTGCCCCAGACCCAAGCTTGGTAATACAATAGTATTGCTAGAAGGTTCATGATCACTCTAGTGAGTGCGACTAGAACAGTTTACAATGGGTTAATCTGGATTGGAATTAGTAGCTGTGGCTTGGCGCGGAAACCCCTAGAAGATTCTATCTTGTGCCCTGAAACCTGGATTAGCCCAGGGATCATATTAGTAACCCTAATACCAAAACCCTAGCCTAGGCCTCAAGACACCCCATCATCGTCTCAACTACAATTCTGCACAGAAGCCTCATGAAGAACAAAAATTAAAACTTACATAATCACAAACGCCATAACACCGTTAAGCTAAAATCTATGCGTCCAAATCGTGTCGTGTGTAACATGGAGTTTTCCATAGGGCAGTAAAATCTACCGCATGTTGCCAAAGTCCAGGCGTCGGGCGACCTTGGCTCCGCGGTTTGGCTCGTCGTCGCCTTCTTTACCAGCCGCACCGGGCCGTCTCTTAATATCGGCCGCTGCTGCTTGCGGAGCCTCTGCTTTAGTTGGCAGGTCCTGTTTAGGAGTGGGTCGAGGTTGGGCAAACCACCACTCATGCTGCAGCATCTCTCGTGCGCTGATTCTCTTTTTGGGATCCAGGGTCAATGTGCGCATCAGCAAGTCTACGCCAGCACCACCAACGGTTCCAAAGCGGCCCTGGAAATACTCGCGCGGCTTGACAGGATAGATTTCCGATGGGATGGCATGGTATTCTTTCTGGCGTGTGACTCCAGGCCAGTTCTCTTCTGTCGGCGTGCCAAGTTCGCGGCAAATTAGCGCGAGCTGGTGAATATCAGTGTCTCCAGGGAGATATGGTGCACGAAGAATCAACTCGGCAAAGACGCAGCCTACACTCCATACATCTGCGCCGCCGCCGTAATGCTTGACAGCAAACAAAAGCTCGGGAGGCCGGTACCAACGAGTGATGACCTGGCATGTCATGTACTGATGAGGGTCAGCAAAGGAGCGGGCCAAACCGAAATCGGCCAGTTTGATGTCGCCACTGGCAGATATCAGCAGATTGTTTGGCTTGATATCGCGGTGTAGAACAAAATTCTCATGGCAAAACCACACAGCACGCGTAAGCATGCCCATCCAGGCTTTGATGTCGCCGGCACCGTACCGCACGGCATTTGTGTCCCGGATAAGCATTTCCAAGTCACCCAGCGGCAAATACTCCAGCACTAGGTTCAGGTTCTGGTCTTTCGACGAGAACACAGACAGGAGCGATATGATGTTCGGGTGTTTCAGCTCCTGCAGGAACTTTATTTCTCGGACGGCATCCGGCGGCAGTCCGTCAGTATATTCCTTTTGGACTTTGATTTTCTTGATAGCTACACGCTGCGTCGGATCGCTTCGCAAGTGGCCTAGGAACACCACGGCATATGTACCCTCACCTAGCCTCTTGCCCTTAATGTACTTTTTCTTTTCTACTTCGTTCATCTGTTCTGATAAATCTAGCGTTTGCGGCAGGCGTGCAGCCAGATCGGAGGAGCTCGGAGCTGTGGGGGCCGCACCGGCTAGCTTTGGCGTCGCATTTGAGGATGAAAACCGACTGGGACTACCAAGTTGCTGTTGTTTGAATGGAGAAGGGACAGGAGACATGAGCGATGCGTTCAGCGCCGATGAAGGGCGGGCTACCAGTGGCGAACCTGTCATTGTTGAGGGCGTGTGGCGACGCTAAGAATGGAACGAGATGTGGAGCAAGACTTGGCGGCTCATTATTCGCAGCCGGCGGATGGGCAAGAGAAGCCAGATGTCGGCTATTCACAAATAAGTATGATGATGATGTATGTAACCTCTCAGCCTTAGCCAGCCTTGTTGCTTGATTGTGGGGTCGATTCTAGGCGAGTGGTTTGTGGCGCTCGAAGCGTATGTGTGGGGCATGACGCCACTTTAGACGAGCGCCACACGGGTCGTTTAACAGCTAGCTACAGACTACTTGTCAACCTCGACCTGCTTTTATTACCTGATGAAAACATAAATGACAAGTCAAGGGCCAAGGAAAAAAAACGTCACACCACCTGAACTGCAAGTACTTTGGTCAGGCTATAGTACCAATCACACGACCACATAATCACAAAATTCGACAGTAGATGTCGCTTATGGCCGTATAGGTTTACAAGGTTACAGCAAATACATAGGCTGCCGTCACGTACAGTATAGTACATAACTGAAAACTCTGTTTATCAGCATGTTGGGCCGTGACTCTCGCTCACTAAGCATTGATGGGGGAGAAGTCTGCTGCTCTTGCATACTGTACAATGCAGTATGTGCCTTGTCCTCGCTTTCATTTCCTATTCGAGACCATCTGAACAAATGGTGGATATATTGCAAACCCCTGCTGAGCTGGACTCAGGGATCAGGGGCTAAGATGCAGCTCTTACAAGTCTGGGAGAGACTAAGAAAAGGCATGGTGTAGGATGTGGGCTTTGGTGGGTGGCTTGCTCAAGAGTCCGCCTGGGAAAGTAAAGGATTGGTTTTTCGTGATGAGGCTGCTGCGTGCGTGTCCATGGGATGTTGGTGATATGGAGATTTTAGCGAGACAACAAGCAATAATTACAAGTCGGGGGCTGTAATCTTGATTTTGCTTCAGGGTACTTGTATTTGTGGGCTTGTGGGCGAGAGTTAAGGAAGAGGAGTTGTCTCTTTTCAGCTCATGGGAGCAAGGGAGCAAGGCAGCCACCTTACTAGCCATCAGATGTGATTGGACAGACAACTCGAACTGTGGGCAGCGAGGGCGAGGAGTGATGAGGAGCTGCGGGTGAGGATGCAGTCCCCTGCAAGGCTAGACAGGCAAGTAAATATGTATGTGCAATGGACAGAGTACAAGGTACGGTATTTGACACTAGCGCAGGCTAGGTAGACAGAGGGGCAAGGACAGAGGACAGGGCTGGGGTCTTAGTAAAAGGCTTTTGGTCCTTTGATAGGTGGAAGCTAGAATGAGCGAAGAGCGAATTTGAATGGCAGGCGCCAGAGTTCCTTCCCAACTTCCTTATTCTTGCCCTCTCCTGCCGATTTCGTTGTGTGCTCTTCCCCTTTTGTTTTGGCTCTTTCCTTTGGTCGGTTCTCGCCTTTCAACCTGTATGCAAGCTGTATAAGCGACTGCCGTTTTAAGCCATATGCGTTTCTATGAAGCCTTCGTGTGACACCGTAAGTTTGATCCAGAGGCGCAAATCTGGAGGACCTAGCTTAGGACAGAAGAGGAAGTAAGAAGGGAAGGGTGATGCACACGTTGGAATGCCAGCACGTCAGTTATACGTGCAGCCCTTGGCAAGTGACAGGCGAACCCAATTTAGGTGCTGTGTGACTTAGGGATAATGCACGATAGAGACTCAACGCTTAACAGAGATCGTCTGGCCACTCCTCTTTACACTGGGGGAGTATTTGTGTGCCCGGTGCAGATTTTGTCGTCTGTGGCGTGTTCCTAAGCTGGCTTGAGAGCATCAGTCTGCTGCCCTCTACTTCCTTCTGATTTCACTCCACTTCCAGAACAAGGTTTTATCGTTTCGCCGGCTCCCCTGCCCTGCCTGCTCTGAAACCTGCCTGCTTCCGCAAATTACTCTTTTGGGCTTTTTTCTTCTCTGATTTGTTTTTTTTTCCCAAAGTTCTGTGCAGGTTTGAGCCATGCGGAAGGAAACAACAGTGTGGCGAACTATTGGTGTGACAATTCTTCGACATGGCATCTTCAGTGAAGACTAGTCTGTGGCTAGCCAAAACGCGGCCGACTAGGAGCATGAACTGATCTGGAGACGTGTGGGCTTGGAACTCGAGGAGGGGAGGGTAGAAGACACAAGAAATGACCACCATGTCTCTTCCAGGTACCTGGTTTAGGGCCTGTCTTCCCTGACTGCCTTATTAGAGACAATGGTTGTGTTGGTGATTATTTTCGGTACCACAGGAGAAGAAGCTTCTCTTGTGAAATTTAGGGGAGGGACAATAGGGGACGGGTACTATCGCCTCCTGCCCCCTAGTTGAGCGACAGAGTATATTCAATAAAACACAAATCTTAATTAGTGGTTCAAGTTGCATAACACTGCTCCTCCCATACATAATCTTAAGCCTCGCAATATTCTTTGCATACGCTCTAGCCAAGTGGTCTGTGATTTCACGGTTCTGCTGTAGATGGGGACAAAATACAATGAGAGTATGCAACACTATTGTACGCACTAATGCAATAGGTACAGCCATGGGTGTGATTAGCCGGTTGGAATAGGGAACTACGCTAGGGCTAGATTCTGGTTACTGCAAATTCTAAAGAAGTCCGTCCCATCTTTAGACAAGAGAAGAGAAGGCAGCTGGCTGCTTTTTGGCTAGGACTTTCCTCTGGCTTCTGTTTCTCTCTTGGTGACTACATCGATTGCTTCTCACTTTGACAGGGCAATGTGAAATGTACTAGAAGGCAGACCAATAATAGACAGACTTCCATGCCCTAGGAGGAATCTCTACGGGCCCAGTGAAATGAGGCCCAAGCCGTTGTGATCCTTCTCGATGTTTGTTGACTTGTGTATACACCATGGCTCCTAACTTGGCAACTAAGGATCCCCAGAGCGTACGTAGGCCCGGAAGTAGGGCTTGGTAGGTTAAAGAAAAGAAACTTGTTCAGTACTAGCTCTACAAAGACGTTCATAGTATGGGAAAATCTAAAGAGGCAGTGGGATTGAGGAGCCATTAGCTCTGGAGCAATTTTCCCCCCTTGCGTCAACGAAACACGTGGACTACTAGTGCTACTTCTAGTGTTGGCTTGGGCAAGGCGACAGGGTTGGCTTGAGCTCGTCGGGCAACAGGTGCTGTGGCTATATCTTGTTGTTGTAGTTGGTGTATAATGTACAGCGAATGTGCAAGGTGCAGCATACACGGGTGGCAGGCGATAAGTAGCCATCTGGTTTCTTTCAGGTCCTTGCGATTCTCGAAGGAGTAATTGCTTGAGCATGATGGCCGGTGAGTGGTCAGGCCGGAATGTGATAAAGGAAAGTAACATCGGACAGGATTTTTAATGAGATGCGAAGAGGCTGAGGTCAGAGTTACAGAGTAGGGAGGGGGCTAGAGACTAGGCCTTTATCTCAAATTGGCCCTTCGTCTTGGGCTCGGTCGCGTTAGGCCTCATGATCACACTGTCTAGGCTCTTGCGTTTTAGGGCTGAAAGAGTCTTTATAGCCGGCAGTGCAATTGCCAAAGACAACCATGCTTGTTCATTAGATAATAGCTAATCTGTAGGTACTTACTTTTCTAGGCTAGGCTGTATGAAGCGGCTCTTGCCAGCCTGGGGTGGAAGGGTGAGGCTCCGTATAGGCACATACGCCGATACGCACACGCCTACACACACACACATATATATATATATATGTAGATACATACACGAAGACACACGTACACACACGTACACACACACACACACACACACACACACACATGTATATATATATATACATACACGTACATACACACATACACGCATCCACATACTCGCACGTGCATGTAGAACGTACAGAAGTCGCAGGCACCAAGTGGCAGCTTCCAGGTGGCCACTTGCGAGCCGAGGCGGGGCGACTGTTGTCATGTTTCTGTGGTCTGGCCTCCCACTTTATCTGCGTAATTGCCCTGAATGCAGTTTCTTCTTTTGGGTCTGCTTTCAGTTGGCATCGGGATTTTGCACCTGTCTCTTTCTGCAAGTGCCGTTGCATTTATCCTGTCTCTTATCTCCTACAACTGCCCTTTGCGTCGCTTTCTGCGTTTGCTGTTGCTTCAAATTTGGGCATATCCCTTCTTATTCAGAATGGGCACCAGGCGCTCTTTTCTTTCCTGACTACTACATATATATATCGTGTCTTTCTCCCCTTTTCCCTCTCGATTTTCCCCCCTCTTTTTCTCTCTTCTTTCTTCTCTCTTGTATCCCACTCTGGCTTCGTCACACTCCCTTTCTTTCATTTCTATGCTGGGACTACAGTAGGGAAGTCGCCGTCACTGAAGCTTTGTTGGTAAGACCCCCTTTACATCTTGTCTTGCTGCGACGCCATTATCTCCAAGTTGTCTCTCGTCTCATCTCGTCTCGTCTCGCCTCTCTTCTCTTCTCTTTTTTCTTCTTTCCTCACTTCTGTTCTCCATCTTTCCTGCTGCCTTGGGCTCGCGCTGGCTGGGCTTCAATTTAAAGATGAGCAATAACGACACAAACCCACCTCTTATTGTAAACAGCAATAGTTATAGCTACACCAGAACTCTGCCTCCACCAGCCGTTAAGCCTGAGAACGGTTCCAGAGACCGGCAGCATCAACAGGCCTTATGCCAACAACAGCCGCTGCCCCAGATTGTCTCTAGCCAACTAGAAACGATTGAATTTGCTACAGCAAGTGTCCCTCTGCCCACTGACGCCCATAGCGGCCACAAAATAGTCTACCCTGACGCACAGGGGGGCTACTCTGGCCCTCTCCAAATTCCATGTCCAGCATACTCAGCACCATACCAAGCTGCACCGCCATTCTGCCAAACCAATCAGCCACCATTACAATCTTCTTCAACCCGCGGCCACCCCCACTCGCCTCTTAACTTGAGCCCTATTCCTGGGCTGTACTATAATTGTGAAATACCACCACTCTCGCCCGATGCGCCCTTTCAATACACTGGCTCTCCAGTTTCCCCTCACAGCTCCACCCAGCACCAGTACTTCGACCGCGTTAATAGCCAAGGGCATGGGCAAACAGCACCTGGGCCTGACCTAGTATTAAGACCGCATCAGACTCAACAATATGGCTCTGCCCCTGTTCATAGCCCTGGAACTGAACAGTACGTGGCCCATTCCCCTAGGCCATCAAATCAGCCTCAACACCAGTACCACAATTTGCCATACTACGGAAACTGCCAGACGTTCAGTCTAAGATCCAAAGCCAGAAGCCCGTCGGGAGATCGTTCTACCCACTCTAGCTTACGGAACAAGACTGCAGCTGCAGTCAGGGCGAGCCAGCGGTCAGCGCGACCACGAATGGGCTATCGAAGCGGTTCTCACACCACGGCCAACTCCATAGGTATGTATAGCAGCATACCTAGCCAATGCAAAAAGGGCGCAATTTCCAATCAACTAATTTTATATTTACATCAGAATCTCCCGATGGCGTCCGGCCAAGCTTTGTAATGGGGCCTCCATTAAAGCCAAAGCAAAGTGGTCAGTCACTTTTGTCTTCTTCTTTTTCCTCATCTTGAGCCCGAGATAGCTAACCCAGTAGCTGTAGGCTATGCTGTGTGGATTGGCAACTTGCCCGTAAAGGCTGAACTCATGGATTTAGTGAGCCACATATGCAACATTACCGACGGCCTTGAATCCCTTTTTCTTATATCCAAGAGCAACTGCGCTTTCGCGAATTTCAAAGATGAAACCTGCTGGAATAACGCTTTGAAAAACATCCACGACTCGGAATTCCTCAGCATCCGGCTAGTAGCCCGACAGCGGCGAACGGGTACAGATACTCCATCATCTACGACACTAGGAGGGCTCGACGTTGCAA
Source organism: Ceratocystis huliohia (assembly GCA_038382965.1). Lineage (NCBI taxonomy): Eukaryota > Fungi > Ascomycota > Sordariomycetes > Microascales > Ceratocystidaceae > Ceratocystis > Ceratocystis huliohia. The sequence continues at coordinate 109,908 of JAXCEX010000058.1, read as the reverse complement.
GCGCTAGTTTTGGCTCTCCCGAAATGCCGGGGCCGACGGCAGCAGAAGAGCCTTCTCCATCTCTGTCCAAGGTTGATTTTGCTACAATAGAGACAAGTCTCCCAGAAAACCGTAAGACGGCAAAGAACCGGTTTTTTGTGCTCAAAAGCTTGACAGTCGAGGATCTTGAGCTTAGCGTAAAAACCGGGGTTTGGGCTACACAATCCCACAACGAGGAAGCCTTGAAGGAAGCCTTTGAGGTATGTACGCAAAACCGTTATGGTGCTTTGAAGGGGCCGTGTCGAGGAGCGATCAATCACACATGTCACATAAGCTTCGTTTAACTAAGTACCTTTTCTCGCCATAGCAAGCCGAAAACGTCTACCTTATGTTCTCGGCTAACAAGTCGGGCGAATACTTTGGCTATGCCCATATGACATCGCCACTTAATGAGGACCCACAAGCAGCAGTGGCTTTTAGCTCGATAAACACACAGTCAATCAATGTCGGTGTTCCCCTGCCGTCCCCTAGACCTAGTATAGGGAGAGTCCCCGACGGCCAGGTAGTCAGCGACTTGATTCGCGGAACAACATTTTGGGAAATACAAGACCATGATGACCGCGAAGAGATCAAGCCTACGTCGGGGGGCTCTACAGCATCGCTTGACCAAGCCCAGGCTGATGAAGTCAAGGCTCTTGGCAAGCCATTTAAGCTCAAGTGGCTGTCGACTCGTAGAGTGCCGTTTCACCTGACCAAGGGCATGTTAAATGCCTGGAATGGAAACCGCGATATCAAGATCGCCCGCGATGGTACTGAAATTGAGCCCTCAGCAGGGTTCAAACTCATGGCACTATTCACCGAAGTTGAACAAAAAGCAACCAAGGCAGATGAGAGTGCAGATCCAGGCTCATGCTCAGGTATCACATCTACTGGAAAAGCAGCTGAGACAATAAATCCAGTCACTGAACAATCAAAAGCCACGGTACCGCCACTTGTTGTCTCGTCAAGCGGCTACGAGATCCAGCGAGACGTAGACGGTTCTATAGCTGAGAGCATGACATCACTGAGGATCTAGACTTTTTTCTCCCCCAGTTATTACGAATTTATCCTGACGATTTTAAAGACACGGGGGACGGTACAAAATCTGGCATTTTTTTAGACTTGAAGCGGGTTTCTTTTTCTTTCTTCTATATATGCCACGGACGGTTTTAATGAAAAGTAGATTTTGGGCTTCTGATTCTAGATCTCTAATGATTCAAGCCTCCCAATCGGATTTGGAGGGGATAGGAAAAGAGAAAATAATGAAAAGTTTGTATATCACGTCATATCAGTGTTTGTCAATACATTGTGCTGTGTTACCTTTAGATTATATGTGTGTAACACTAGGATGTTTGGTGGTGGTCTTTAGTCCCACATATCCGTACAGTCCGGTCTAGTATATAAAAAGCCAACACAGGGCAGACACACGCTGAAACACTCATTTGAACACCAACATACGTCCACACGCATTGGGCCTTCGTTGTAGTGTAAAGAGGTTGGGGGTCGGTGGCCGTGTTTAGCACTCCCTCTACATCAACAAGCAATCCAACCCATACATGGCGTGCTCCACGTTCTTCTTGACCACAAACCAATCTGCACGGCGTTGTGCATATTCATAGACTTCCTCGGCACGAAAGACACCACCGAAGCGATCGGTATCGGCAATCACCATGGCCATCTCTTTGGAATGTTTACCATCAATCAGATAAACCTGACTCAGCTCGCGCAGTGCGCCAAAGTAAGCCTGCAGGTCGGGGTTTTTGAGAGAGCGGATGTACGCCCAGTACGCATTCATATCAGCAATCAACTTGATAGCGCCGGCAGTGCTAATACGCTGGCGCTTGAGATGTTTGCATATAGATGTGAACAAACGCAGGCCAACTTCGCCATTAAACACATCTAACATAGCTTTATCCGTCGTGCCAACAAGCATGTTGGTGTGTGATGAGACAAGGTCAACAATGCGCTGAGCTGTGGGGGTAGGCCCAATATCCAACTCGACACCACTAAGTGTACCGCGCTTAGCAGGCACTGTGGATTCAGAAGGCGGGTTGTAGTCAGTAGGTAACTGAGTAGTAGCTTGGAGGTACTCGATTTCGTTCATAAGCACATCGATGCCCTTGTTCAGAATTGCGGCAACATTCTCGTCAAGCATCTGCTCAAACTTTTTCTTGGCCTTAGCGGCGGGATCGAGGAAGTCACGCTTATCAACAATGTTGGTGGACATTAGCTGCTGCTCGTAAAATACATCAATCATTTGCGAAATCAGGTCTCCGACGTTGACAAGTTCGATGAACATGGCCAGCGGGGCAACCCCAGTAGCGCTAGGACCAGAGGTAGGGACAGGCCCAGAACCGCGACTTCCTGAGGATGCCGCAGCCTCGCGTGGGTTGTATGCAGCCAAATGTTCAATGGCCTGCTGGAAACCTGCATTCATGTGCTGCGTTCCAAGACTACGTAGTAGCGCGGCAAAGATAGCCTCGCACTGTTCACGAGCTTCACCGCCGGCCTGATCCCCAAGAGGGATGAAGACTGCGGCGCGCTCAATACTGACCTTGGCATGGTGGATCAGGTCGATAGCCAGCTCCATACTGAAGAGAGATTTGATACCCTCAAGCCGTGATGCCATCAGCGCGGCCTTGGCAGCAAGCTCGTCAGTAGGTGCTTGTGCAGGAAGACTGGGCATTGTTGATGCTTTTATAGCATCACTAGAGCTAGTGGGCTCGGTGGGATTAGGGCCAGTACTAAAATCTGGCTTTGTAGTACGGTCTGTAGAATGGCTCCCAGGGGGTTCTGCAGTTTTTAAGGACGATGAAAAGTTAAAGCTAGGCAACGCAGTCACAGGCATCATGACGGCAGTTTTGAACGAGCTAAGGAAGTCCTTTTTAGCAGCCTGCCGGTTACTAAAGCTGCTCATAAAGAACGACTCGACGCTAGCATTTTGCTCGGAAAGATTCTTCTCCCACGCTGCCACCTTCGCATCCGCATAGCCCGTAAAGAAGTCCAGCTCTTCCTGCAGATACGTAAAGAGGTGCGGTTCAAATAGTCGCCAAGTCATTTCCTGAGCCTTCTTTAACGTCAATGCTGCTGCTTTTTCCGCTATCTCTTTCTCGTTGGGATCTGGGCTATCGCCGGAGCTATCTTTTATAGACACAGATGCATCTGAAGATACAGATCCGGGAACACGCAGTGACTGGAAAAACACAATGCACTGCTCGAAGATGGCCGACACTGCCTTTAGATATACCTCGACATTCCGGCCATGTGCGTCGTCAAATAGTGGCGTGATATAATCATTCACCAACTCGTCGCGACACCGATCGACAAGCATCCAAAAGACGCTCTGTGGCTCGGGGAAGATCCGCTCAATGACGCCGGCCTGTATGTTGATCTTGCTTAATAGGGCCTGAAAAAACTGGTGCACTGGATCGAGTAACATGATATCATCATGGGCTTTACTCAAGCACTCTAGCCAATCCATAGCTAACAACTCGGGATCACTGAAAATCGGGTGCTTTTCGACAAACAGCGTGCGCCCGGCACCACCACCATTAAGTAGATGCAGAACAGTGGCATAACGCTTCATGCGACCATCGACATCCCAGAACTCATAGCCCTGTTCAAACTCACGCAACACCGCACTTTCAAAGATTCCAATCATAGCAAGCACACGCTCTTCGCGTTCAACGGCGCCAGCTGACCAGTCACAACGTGCAAAGGCCCGCAGGTTGGCCAACATCTGAGCCTGGCGCTCGGGGTCGCGGAAGACCTTGAATATTATGGGATCAGTGTGGCTTTTAGACCGCACAAGGTCATTGTAGAAGGGTGAGAGGGCGCCATAGATTTTACCAAATTCCTCGCGGGCATGGCCGCGGATACTTTGGGCATTCTTAATGACATTTAAAATAGACATCGGATCCGAAGCTGGGCTGCCAGCAGGCTGGGCCAGGTCTTCCGTAGAGACAGCCTGAATTGAAGGCTGTAGTTGACCACTGGCTATGCTCAGTGTTTTGAAGCCGTCCAGGTCTCTAAGTGGCCTCGCTGCGGCAGCAGCTTGAGCAACGCGGAGATTATTTTCCTCCACGGCTTGATCAAACAGCGTGGTCGAGCCGTCTGGTTTCATAGCTGCGGCCTGCCTCTGACGGGCAGCTGCTGCTGCAGCTTCACGTCTTCTTTGTACATCCTGATCGAAACGGCGGCGAGCAGCGGCTTCGTCCCAACAGCCCATGCTCTTCAGACGAGCGACCCAACGAGAGTCGTCATAGACCATTTCCCGCATGCGGCGGGAAGCGCAGGCACAGTGCATAAGATCGGGGATATCGAGATAGTTGAGAATCTTGACGGTGATTTCTACAAACGGGCAAGCAGGAGTCAGGGTCAGTCTGAAGGAGGGACAGAGGAGAGATAGGACATTGCAAAAGCTGGCTAGTGAGACTGTAGATTTAAGCTGAATTCCTGCTTACCTGCTGGCAGCAATGGCCGTGAGTCGGTCATATCGATATTCTTCATGGCATTTACAAAGGAAGGTGGCCCCAAGGGAGGGGCAGCAAGACTTTTGCGGCCATACATGGCGACGGGGTCAGAAAACGGGATGTTAAGATGCAGGAGGCACGACGAAGCCGAAGGTGAAAAATAACAAGGCCGAAAGGAGGGGGTTATTAAGTAGCGAGAGAAAGAATTAAATATACAAGGTCTTCTTCAGTGGTCAAAATGACAACAAAAACGCAAGACGAAGCTGCAACAATGCATGGCTTGCTTGTCTTGCTGCTGCTCCGCTTCGTTTGTTCGTGTTTTCTACCAGGTCATCAGATCTCCAGACCCTTTTTTTGGGAGGACTCGCAAAGCCTCGCTTCGAAGTTGGTGTCTGTTGCTTTGCGCTGTGCTGTAAGAGGGGAGGAGAAAAATGACAAGGCTGATGATCCCTAAGCTCCAGTCTAGAGCTTCACTGCTTGTCGCTTGGTGATAAGTCAGCAGTGGCCCCCACTTTTTGACGTCAAATCAAGTCTCCATTTTTACATAATAGTTACACAGACCAGCTAATATATCCTGGCAGCCCTCAGCTAGATGATGGCATAGTTAAAAGCGTAAAAGAAGTTGCATATTCATCAAAACCTCCCTCTCCAACTAAGTTTCCGCCTCTAGTTCGAATCAGAGTATTTAGAATTGCTTGTACATTCTATTGTATATATCTACCCAGCCACCTCGTAGTGCGGCGTAACATAATTAAGTGCAGCGCACTCATGATTTAGTTTCAGGACCAGTCCCAGCCCTGCTTGCTCCTGCACCTGATATATCTTTTATGTCTCCTTCTTCACCCTTATCCTCCCCCTTTGCCGCTCAGTCTAAAAACGTGAACAGATGCGTGTGCAGCACGTTCATAGCGCGCGTAGCATTCGCAGCATCAATCACACATGAAATGTTGATCTCGCTAGCTCCCTGCGAAATCATCTCGATATTAATATTGTGGTCGCCCAGCGTCTTGAACATTTTGCCACTTATTCCAATGGCGTCCTTCATTTCGGCGCCAATCAGACTCAGGATGGCCATGCGAGGCAGCACGCTAACCTCGCCGCACTCGACCTGTAACGCCTTGATGGCCGAGTCGAAAACACCCAGTTCAATACAGGCGGCATGCACGGCCATAGACACATGCACTTCAGACGTAGAAATAAGGTCGACACTGATTTTGTGTCGATCCAGAATGCTGAAAATACGCGCAAAGAACCCATGCGAGATAGACCGCTTGTTAGAGTGCACGTTGATGACCGTGATGTTATCCTTGATGGTGACAGCCGTCGGCCGCTTAGGGATGCCTTTGCAAATAGCGCTATCCTGAGCAGCATCGGAAACTCCATTGGCCTCCACGCTAGGTTCGAGTTGGTAGTAGTCTTTGTCAAGGTCAGCAGTGTCAATAGCCTTGGGCTTGACATGCTTCCCGGAAGGAGAGCCACCGTCGGGGATAACAATGGTGCCATTTCCAAGCGGGTTTTTGACGTTCTTGATGCGAATGGGGATCGGAGGTTGGGCATGGGTGACTTGTTCCATGGTGAGGTGGTGGATGACCTCAGAACCATAGAAGGTCAGCTCAGCAGCTTCGCTAGGCGTGATGCTAGGCAGTAGGCGTGCAGTAGGCACCTTGGTAGGGTCAGCGGTAAAGATGCCGTCGACCTCTTTCCAAATCTGCAGCTCCTCAGCAGCAACACCAACAGCACATAGAGCGGCGCACAGGTCGGTATAGCCACGGCCAATGTCACCATCAATGAGCGAGCCGGGGACGTTGCCAAAGAAGCCCGTGACGACAGGAACCTTGGCTCCGCATTCGTCAATAGCGGCACGCAGGCCGGCAGTAGCAGCGGCATAGAAACTAGCATCCAGACGCGCATTTAGATCAAAGTGGAGACGGTCAGAAAGGTCAACGTAGGCAGCATCCACACCAACGTCCTGCAGTAGAGCAGCCATGAAGCGGCAGCTCAGCTTCTCGCCAAAAGAAACAACGCGGTCCTTGGCGCGAGCTTTGATTTCCAAGTTGAAGCGCTTAGCGGCTACAATGTATTCAACCAGTTCGTCACATTCGCGTGTGATTTCGGCGGTCAGGGTAGCCTGGATCTCGGGACTCTTGATGAAGGAGCTGACAGCCTGTAGGTGGTCATCACAGATGGCTTTGACCAGAGCACGAGCATCTTCAACGAGCTCCAGACGATGCTCCTCAGTGTGGTAGTGACTTCCAATGGAGAGAAGCTTGCTGAAAACGGTGAGGAGGCTGGAACAGAGCAAAATAGGCGGAGAGGAAGGGGGAGTCAGCAGGTGGTGGAGACTAGCAGGAGTGGTGGGCGGACGCAAACTCACCGACTAGTGGTACCTTCGGCCTTTTTACCAGTGCTCCGGGCAGAGCAGACAACAATGACTTTGTTACGTGAGAGATATTGACTGGAGAAATGAGATTTCGTTGTCAGTTGAGCGCTTCATGTCATGGAGAGAAGCTTTTATTGCACATGGCCGCCCGCAGACAGCCAGAGAACCACAGGCAAACGCCAAAAAGGAGGGGCCAAGACTCACCGCACAATATCAACAGCGATCTGCAGAGAAAAGAAAACGACAGGGACAAGCCACCCGGATGTGTAAGTGTCAGCACAGGGAGGAGGCAAGCACAGGGTACCAAGGACAGGGACAACAGAAGAGAACATGGAAAGCAGGAAATGGAAAACGCACCTTGTCCGGGAACTTGCCGACGCTGGTTCCGCCAAACTTTTGCACGACCCATCCGAGGTCGCCCGCGTTGTCGAGAAGCTGAGACATGCTGCGAGTGTGGGTGTGCGCAGATATTATTGGGTGTGAGTGTGGTAGTAGGAGTAGGAGAGATAAGCGGAGCAAACAAAGTCTGCTTCTCCCAGGCTCTCAATTATCAAGGCAAAAGGAGAGAGAGCTTTATAATGATGACAAGGGCGAAGGGAATTCTCGCGGCCACTCAATGCTATAGTGCTTATATTGCCAAGAGAAAAAGAAAGGGAGAAGATGTCTTAAAAGGACTTGAAATCAAGAAATAAAAGAAAACAATAGAAAACACCAGAAAAAGATGCAGCTTTTCCTAGAGACAAAGTAGACGCAGGTAACAAGCAATTAGAATGAATACAAAAAGGACAATAAGGCCGTCTTTTTGCCTTAAACGTGCCGCCAAGAGAAAATAACGTCAACAAGACAGAACAAGATGCAGGTAGAGCCTGTCTCTTCATAAATCCATCTTCGTCTCTTGATTGCAGACCAAGAAATTAAATAAAAAAAACTAAATAAAAAATTAAATAAAATGCTTATCGTGCGATAGCAAAAAACCCTCCACTCTCCAGCCAATCACCAGCCTTGCCTGCCCTGCTTATCTCCTCAGCCTTGCCAGCCAGGCTAGACAGCTCGGTCTAATCCCATCCAATTACTAGTACTCCGGCCTCGGACTGGCCTTTTGCCTCTCCGGCCAGCCCACTCTCGGGAAAGCCGTCTCTTTTTTCTTTTACTTTACTAGCCACGCATAGTCACACATCATGCCATTTGCCCTGTCCAGTCTGCCCATCTTCCCTGTCTCCCTGCTTCCATCTTTCTGGCGTGACTGTGACTCGAACTACATGTACTAATGTCATGACTCAAGCTTTCTCCCTATCTTCCAGCTTTCCCTGTCTTCTCTCTGCAGATATGCAAGTCAGACGTCACCTCCTCCTCCCTTGCCCTTGGGCCCCTTGTCTTCATCCCATCCATCTGTCACCCAATCGCCTGGGCCCCTGCTTGGTGGAGGACCCTGGGCCCTTCTCTGGTATCCCTTCTCTGGCATCGCCAGCGCCACAACTACACAAGATCAAATAGAGACGGACATGCACTCAGCCAAGAGTCGTCTATAGACGTTAAATTCACACATTTAAAATGTCTGCCTTTCTTTCGCTCCTTCTCCCCCCGTAGCAAGATGCAGCGCTATGCCATGCCATATCATTTACCGCCCTATATCAAAACAGCAACATCGCGTTTCCTTTCCATAGATCCTTTCTCTACCTCCCTTCGTCTTCATCTCGCCCCGGCAAAAAGAATACAGCCAAATGATGATGGAAAAAAAAACAAACCCCCAGAAAGCATAAAGGAAAAGAGAAAACAAAATGTGAAAGGGGTATTATTCCAATCATCAAGAATAAACAAGAAAAATCCAACCTGGAAGAAAAGATATTCTTGGCCTGGTTTCGTTATACATTGGGCCTTACCATACGCCAATGCAAACCAAAAAGAACTGGAAACAGGATAAATTAAACAAGAAAAAGAAAAAGGGACAGCAATAGTGGAAGAAAAAAATAAAAGTAATCCGGCACTAGTACATCGGAGCTTTCCCGACACGGGCACTTCTGTGTTGTCTTCTGTGTCTTCTTTGCTTACTGCGTCTGTGGTGCTCCCATCTCGGCCCGCTCGCCGTGGTCAAACTCATAGCGACAATCCTCCTCGGGAGTTCGGATGCCTATTCCGCTATCGTCGCCACTGTTAACCTCGGCCACCAAGTCTCGCGGAATCGGGCTGGGGAATTTAGCCCTGTCGGCCGTCGAAAGCCCCGCCACCGTGGTCATCACCTCTGTCGACATGACACTAAGGTCGCCACCGTCCATGCTCATGTGAGACTCGTCTTGCATCGACATTGAGGGCCCGTCGACAGACTCCTCGTGAGATCCCTGTTGCGAAGGATGCTCCTCCTGCTGCTGTTGCGACTGCTGCTGGTCTTGAGCCTGGGTTCCGTTGATATTAATGTCTGCTTCGCGCTTAATTGCATCTTGTTTTGTCGGCTTCGAAAGTGTGTCTGCAGTGCCATTGCTGTCGCTCTCGGCGTCCTTGTACCGATCCATAAAGCCGCCGGATGATGCCAGAAACATGACATACTCATCAATCCAGCACTTGGTCACCCACCATGTCCCAAAGCTCGAGCCCTGAGATAACGTAATGTCGCGTGTGACCGAAGATGTAATAGATTGTGTAAAAACAACGAGGTCTTCAGCAGTTGCATAGGGGAACAGTTCGGGAAGTTCATGGAGGAAGTTGCTCCAAATATCGAGAGGACTTTCGTCTGGTTTTTTAGAGCCAACTTCGCCAGCCGCATGCGCCATGCCAAATACTGTTGCCTGGTCAATCTCCGGGTCAACATCAACAGGGTCAATGACCTTCCGAATCTTGGTCATGCACATGTGGATGACGTCATCGACTGCTCTCCGTGGCACCGACTCTATGATGCGTCGGACGTCGACAGCCGTCACCATGTCCACGTACATGGCATCGCGGCTGGAACTATGTGACAGCATATTGGCTGCTGCATGCGCCGTTACATTGACACGCAGTGCTTGGCGAATAAGACTGCAAAATATGGACGCCGGCGCAATCTTGGCTGTCATCGAGTGTTCAGGGAAGCTAGAAAACGACTTCCGCAAGTGAGGAATTAGATTGCTCGCAATGTTAGATAGCGAGTCAATGACTACTTTCGGTATCACTTGCAAAAGCAGAAAGCCTACAATGCTCATCAGTCTTTGGTAAAGCAGCGTGTCGCAATGCTCAATCCAGGCCGCCATCTGCGGATGGAAGAGAAGCCGCTGGACAGGTACCGTAAGAGTACCTTGAAACGACGAGATTTGGTGGAAGAACGCCTTTTCTCTGCAGTAGCGCACACATTCAATCAAAGATGTGCAGTGCGCACGATATAAGGCCTCTAATGTGTTTGAAGCGTCCTGATCGATACCCTGGGGCAGATATGACGCCATGCTCGGGAGCACCATGGGCTCTGTAGTGACCTGCTTATGGACAGGGAAATTTTTCGAGTATGTGATTTCGATCTTGGGGGCCCTGACGCTCTTGTCGATAACGTAGCGAAGGTCTTGACCTGGTTCAAAGGCAACCCGACCAGCCTTGGCGCGTTTTGTCGTCCTTTCGATTCGCGACAAGTTCAAACCCCCGGTAGCCATGACTGTGGGCGTTTCGGAAGCCGGCAGTGGTGTGGATTTCTTTGGGATTTCAGGCTGTATGGAGCGAGGCTGGACAGAGCTAACAGATGCAACAGTAGCCACTGATCCCTCGCGGCTGTTTTCAAGTGAGGAGCGTTAGCTTTGGCCTAGTGTAGAAAGCCTACAAGAATATACTTGTAGTGGGGTGTGGAATTCTGAGCGCCAGTTGGGAGAGAGAAACAGGGAAAACGGGAAAAAGAGCAGAATACGGGTTGGGGGGAGGTTCCAGACAACAGCAATATATTGCCATGTTTTCTTGTCTCGAAGCAAGCAGGTAGGTTTGTGTTTTCTTTCATCCGAGGACGGCTTTGCTGTGGTTGCTTGGGGGGGAGGTAGGTAGAAGGCAGAGGATAGAGAAAACTAGTGAAACAAGAGGCGAGAAACAGGTAGATGGGAAGGGGACGATGATTGCCAGGAAGAGGACGCTTACAGAGTGCCGGTTGATGTCACCTCCTGAGAACGCCGGGTGGTTGTTGTTACTCCGTTACTATCGTTTCCAACCTGATCGGCATCCTCCTTGAGGGCAAAGTTCACGTAGTGGTATTTGGACTCGCCGCGCACGCCTAGCCGGCGAGTTTTCAAGCCGGGGTAGAGGATGCGCACGAGCTTGCCAAAACTTGCGGGATTCAGAACCGTGATGCGCTCGTTCGCACAACGACTAGCGTACGAAGCGTAAACACGACCACGGGGGACTGACGCTCGGCTGCGTTCACAAAGTCGGTCAAGCCTAGGGAAAGACTAGCAGTTAGTAGGCAAGAAAAGAGGAACGAAAAATGAAGAGGGAATGGCTAGTACTCACCACAGCATGGCAAACACCTGACGCAAGCGCTCCGACTGAGGACCGCGGTCATTTCCGTGGAGCATGCTAGCGACTTCATCCAACCCTCTATGGCGGTTGTCGTTAAGCAAGTTCCGCATTTCCTGTGCGAATTAAAACGTGTTGTCATTAGTGACTGTTCTTCCGCTCTTCGTATCCAAGATAATTATCAGGGTGTGCCCACATGATTGTTGCCGCTCTCGCTACGCGTGTCGTCGTTATCAGCAACAAAGGACATGCCGCCGGCAGTACTGATTGACGAGGCAGAAATGTCCATCACACTGTTCTGGTGCTGCTGGATCATGGCCTGGTGGTGCAAGTGCTGTTGTTGCTGTTGAAGAGCCTGTTGGTGGTGGTGTTGCTGCATCTGAGCAGCTTGGACAGCTTGCGAGTGATGTTGCTGCAGTTGCACTGAGTGCTGTTGGGGATGCGCCTGTTGGTGCTGTTGTAATTGGTGCTGGTGCTGGTGCTGCGGAGGAATGTGATGTTGTACAAATGCCATGTGCTGCTGTTGTTGTTGCTGCTGCTGTTGCTGTTGTTGCTGCATTTGGTCAGGCATCGCCATGGTTATGAGATGGGCAGCGTCGGCCGTCATATCTGAGTCGGACTGCTGCGGGTGACCGTGAGGATGACCGTGAGCCGTGGCCATTTGCGACTGCATCTGAGAATTGGACCAATTTACAGGCACTGCCATTGGGTTCATGTGCGCCAGAGCCGCCTGGTCTGGCTGCGGTTGAGCCATTGTAGTGTAGCGTGATTGTGCGTAGTTTGGTAGGAGGCGTGGAGGAAAAGAACAGGGCTTTTAACGAAAGAGACGAGAGGGAGAAATCGACGTTTAAGGATGCAACAATTATGAGGTCGAATTTCTAAACAATATGGCAATAAGTTGGCTAATGCTCTACTTGAATTACAGATAAGCAGTAGCAACACGGTCGAATGGGCGACTATGGCGGCAGCAGTTTAGCTGTTTTTCTCAACTACACTTTGCTCAACTTACGCGATAATTGGAGACTGCGCTAAGAATGCTCTCCAACCAGAAATAGCCGGTATACAGATCAGTTGGGATGGGCGATGCTGATCGTGACGGGGACGTGTAGATAGTTGGTGGTGGTGACGAGCAGAGATTTGGTGGTGTTGCCCGTGACAACAAACAAGACAGGCCGAGCCAAATCAGTGGCTAGGGAAAATAGTAACAAGAGAGGAGAAGAAAGCAAAAGAGGCCGGCGGCAAAATATTTGTGCGTGTAGAGAGAAGAAGGAAGAAAATTCAAGGGGGAGGTAGTGGGAAGAGAAGAGGGTCAGGGAATAAAGTACAGGCAGGCTAAGAATGCACAACACAAAAAGGGAATACACAAACAACAAGCACAAATTCACAACAATGGTGAATACAGGACGAGATGATGAGAGGCGACAAGCTGGGGTCGGTGCACAGCAGGCAGGAGAAAAGGGCAGAGCGAGAACAAGGGCAGGATATTTGCAGGGAGAATTTTTCTAGTGCTTTTGTTCTGTTCGCCTTCTTTAGCCTTCTGGGAGAGAACCGTGTAGGCAGACAAGTAAACAGGCCCTTTATTATCTCGTGCTGGCTGGTTTGGTTGTTTGTGGTTAATGCGTGTGTTGTTGTTTTGTTGATGAAGGGCGAAAAAAAAAGAATAAAAATAAAAATAAAAATATTTTTGGTGAGAAAAATGTTGATGCGGTAACGGTAGCGAAGGCAAGAACGGTAAATAGTGGGGCCATGACCAATTAAATCAAATAATAAGTAAACAAAAAGCAGCTACACCAACCAAACAGGGCACTATCAAGACCCTAAACGGCCAATTATCTAGTATTTTCATCTATCACGACGGACACACGAGCTATTGCTTTTTTTTCTCAACACTCGGCTCTCACACAACCGCATGTATCTTTCCCAAGCCTCCACCAATCTTATTGTTTACTTTGACTCGAAAACGCACAAACAAAAAGAGAAAAAAAACAGTGCCCCAAATTTAGCCTTCCTCCACTTTCCTCCCTTTGTTTTTGCGGCCCCAGTTATTTGCATTTTCATTTCCGGCCCACTCCTTCCCATTCCAGCCAATCGAAACGTGACAAACGCGACCGGGAAGGAGTCTCTGTTCTGCATGGCCCTAAGCATATTTTAGGCTAGAGCAACGCTGCCTGCTTCTCTTGTGTCGAGAGCCCCAGTTTTCTAGCAAGCCTCTATATCTTAGCAGCCCTAACCCTTACTACGGAGCCCACTTGAGGCATTCTGTGTATTTGTGAGGGCTAAGCTCTTTCAAGCTATCAGCTCAGCTATCATTTTTTTTTTAGATGATCACGTCACTATTTGCAGTCTAACTAACTAACTACCGGCTATCTTGTATACTGGAAGTACTCATCTGCGTTTTACCCCATGTAGTAGTATGTATATCTACGTAGGCGCTACCTTGGGGGTACCTTTGGCTCTTTCTCTCCACTGGGCCTGGTCTCTGTCTGCCCCTCTCTGCCCTCTTGAGGTCGAAAGCGTCTTAAGCTTGAACAGCTCAGATTTTTGCGGTTTCTGACTGGCTAGGCCCAAGACAGGCTTACCCCTCTCTCTATCTCCGCCTCAGCCAAATCCTGCATGGTGTGTGTTGCCAGCAAACCTTTCTCCAGCTGTCAGTCTTTTCTTCTTCATCACAATCACCATCACCATCAACCTTCACGATCACCAAGACTTCCCCTTCAACAACCGGGCTTCCTTGAAAACATATCGAAGCAACAATGTCGGCTCCTCAGGATCGTGTCAACGCCATCGTGGCAAGCATTGACAAGGACGTAAGTCGTTCTTTCTGCTCAACATCTGTTTCCGCCGACAGTGGCAATGGGCAATGGTGATGGTGCGGTGGTTTAACATCCCGCCATCCTATTCACCAACGTCTTGCTATTCCGGCTTTCCCTCCCTCTTCGCCTCAGACTTGCCAGCTATCATCATGGATCTTACTCAGTCCCCCCCGCTAACCTCCGCTGCACACCCGGCCCCCAATACCCGGGGCCTGGACTGCGTCGTCCCCCTGTCTCTAGTTGTCCAAGTACCCTGCTATCCGCAATCTTGAAAAGGCTACGGGCGTTCCCAAAGCATACGGTGCCATCGGCTTTATTTCGCTGTACCTGTTTCTGATTTTGTTCAACCTGGGTGGCCAGCTGCTGACCAATCTGGCTGGCTTTGTGATACCCACATACTACTCGCTGGATGCGCTGTTCTCGGCAGGCACTGATGATGACCGCCAATGGCTGACATACTGGGTGGTGTTTTCATTCTTCACGGTGCTAGAGAGCTTTATCCAGGTGGTGTACTGGTTCCCTTTCTACTTTACCTTCAAGTTTGTCTTTCTGCTGTGGCTCTCGCTGCCCGCTTTCCGGTTCGTCTCTCTTTCACCCCTCCCTCGAAATCCCTGCCTTGGATCTGCACTTCACCTCTGTCTATTTTCGTCTTCTCGTTTTGTCTCAGTCTCTCTGACGTCTCTTCCTTCCTTAGCGGTGCCGAGCTTGTCTTCAACTCGTTTATGGCTCCCATGCTGGCTCCCCACTTCCGCCAGGCCTCGACTGCCTCCAACCTCCGCTCGCAGGCTGCCGGCCTGTCCAAGTCGGATTAAGCCGAAAGGAGGAATATAGCATATGGCCTTTATATTGAACGGTGGGTAAAAAGAACAAAGGAATGGGAAACGGACATGCGGGAGAGTGCATAAGCATGCCCACTACATACTGGCTACTGGCTTTTTGTGTGTGTGTATGCGTGTGGTGCGTCCTCGCTTTCTCGCTCTTGCCTGGTAACCGATCAGCCGGAAAGCCAGGAGAGATTAAAAAGGACAGACAGTCTACTGCAATGCCAGTATCATGTACACGGATTGTGGAAGCAAACGAAATCTTTTGGCGCGATTTAATATATACATGATAATGTGCGTGGAAGGACTCTTTTATTTTTTCTTCTTTCTTTCCCTTCATTTGTGTTTGGTACTCACATGGCTTGCCTGCTGGCCCATGCTACTGGAAGGACAGGAAGAACACTGAATGCGGAGGCTGTGCTGGTCTTGTTATTGCTAAAGAGACAACATAAAAGAAAGAAGGAAGAAGCCAGGCCAATGCTCCCAACCTGGTGGGAGGGGATCTAGAGTAGATGCAAAAACGGGGGGGAAACAAGTAAGTCTTACCGTAGGATCTGCCTAGGGTTGGCATTCCCTATCTCCAAACCCAGCTACGGCTTCATGCGAACGAAAGGCTGGCCTTGTCCGCAGGCTCTTTTCTCATTTTCTGGGTGTTGAGTGGACACTGCGTTTCTTGTATGTGCTTTTTCCCCCCTTTGGCCGTGTCTGGCTGTGCTTTTATTTGATATTTTGACTGGCCTTCTTCAGCCTCTGCACGTGTGATTTTGCTGCATTTCTATAGCTGATTTCATTTTAATCATCTCCCTGGCAAGGCTGAGACCGAGATCATACACAAGACGGGGGATAGCCCTAAAAAAAGACAGGACCAAGATAGAGTCTCGCACTTCTTTCTGATCTTGACGGCACAGATTCAGGGCCCCCTTGGCCTTCTTCTCAGCCTTCCAGCCTTTTCAACCCACATACTTACTATACATACACCAACGTCTCATTTCCGTCCTAAGAGCCTCACTCCAATCCGCCTGCAATAAACCGACGACGATACGAATCAAGACCAGCCCAGTCCAGGTCCCAGTCCAAGTCCCAGTCCAAGCCCAGACAAGCTCAAGCTCAAGCTCAAGCTCAGCCCAGCCAACAACGCACTGCGAGAAAACAAAAAGCACGAAAAAAACGCACAAGCCGCCTGCAAATATCCACAGCAGAAAACAAGAACCCAGCACGGCGAGGGGAGCACACGGCGAAGCTACGCTGCACTGCTCGCTGCTCTGAGGCACTTGGCTGCTTCGTTGCCGCTCTATCTAGCAGTCTATCTCTGATATTTTTGTCTATCCGTGTGTCTTGCCCATCTTTACTTTCTTTTCTGCGTCGCTGCTCCTCATACATCAAGCCGGGCCCTCGCTCGTTTTTCCTTTTCGTCGAGTCTCTTCTTCTTTCTTCCCTCTCTTGGCGTCCCTCTCTTTTCCTTTCTTCTTCTTTGTCCTCCTCTTCCTCCCTTTCAAAAAAGAAGCCTGGCCCTTGTTTTTATCCTTCTCATATCCCTTCGCCTTGCCCTTGCCCTCTTCTCCCCTTCCCTATCCTCCCTCCCTCCCTTCCACCGCCGCAGTCACAATGCTTCTCGGCTCGCTTCCTTCCCAGCTCGCTTTGGGAATATTAGCGCTCTCTTTCGCCCCCGTTTCCGCCCTGGCCTCCGGCACCTCACTCCCGATAGACCAGTCTTTGCCAGGCCTGTCGGCTAATCCTGCGGATAGCCTGCGACTTGCCGCCCGCATCGCATCGCCTCCACTAGATATCGACGGCCAGCCGGATCCTTCCATCGTGAAGCGCTATGAGTCTGAATTCGCCCTTGATGGTCTGCTGGATCGGAGCGTTGTGGGTCGTGCCGAGCCCGTTGCCACAGTCATTCCAAATAACATACCACAACGCCTGACACTGGATGTCAATGAGACTGTTATCATGATGTTTGAGCTGTCAGCTAGCAACCCGACAAGCACTTTGTCTGCCTCGGCCTCAGCCACAGCTACTGGGTCTTTGTCAAGCTCGGCCACTGCTACCGAATCAGCATCGGCTGATCTAGCCAAAAGAGAGGAGGATGGCCTTGACCTTGGCGAAGAGGAAGAGGACTATGACAAGCACTGGAGCCCCGAAGGCCTGCTCAAGAGAGCTACTGAGACAGTCTACATCTCTGCCAACACTTGCTTGCAGCCAACGGGAAACAATGACAACGTTACGGCCCCGCCGCCGCAGCTGACCATGTACATTTCCACGTCGCCCGAAAATACTAGCCCTGGCCCCAACAGCACCAACAATACCCAAGTTATAAACTTCACCCAAGGCGCCCTAATGTACAATACTACAACTTCGTCGTCGCTGTATTTCTCCATTGTCACCCCTTCAAACCTGACCAACCACACTGGAAGCTGGCAGTTTGAAATTGCTGTCTCTACCGATGGCTTCTACCACCGTTATGTGGCCAGTGAGCAGCGCCTGTTTTGGGTTGATAGTGACGCCGAGGCTGCCGTACTGACTACGGGCAACCTGACTATGAACAGCAATGCCTCACTCGTGAACGAGATTATGGAGGGCACGCCGCCTTATGTGCTGTTTGCTGATACTGCCGCTAACCTCGAGGGCTTGCGCTACTCATACTGCGGCCTGCAGACCTACGCTGCCTTTGCCTCGGAACGTAACGACGAGGCGACCGATGACAACGTTACCGTCACCATGACCCAGCGCAGTGGTGGCCACCCTAAGCAACAGTTTTACATTGGCAATCTTGAGGCCAAGACAACCTACTACGGTATTGCCGTGCAAGTGGCCGATATTCCCGGCAATGCTACGCAGCAATATGGAAAGGTCAAGGTCTCGCGTGATGTCGCAGGAACAAGTGGTCGCATCGGAGGTGGCGGCGTGGTGTATGCGCGGACGCCTTTTGAGACGAAGGAAGGTGAGTTTTCTGTTATTTTTATCTGGCTGATCCATTCTTCGCTCTTCTTGGAATCTTCCTCCCTAAGCTAACCTTTTTTTTTTTTTCGTCCACTAGGAACTACCTGTCGTATTATTACTGGCCTTGAATTCTGCAGCGATACTGAGTATGCTGTTCCCTCTAACATCGACAAATACAGCATGACTGAGCTCGCTAGTCTCTATGACGACTATGCAGCCGAGAAATATGAAATTTTTGAAAAGGCACTGGCCCAATCTGCCTGCGAAGCTAACCCCGCTGGCCGCTACTCTCTCGTCCGTACTTGTGATGACTGTCGCAAGGCCTACAAGCAATGGCTATGCTCTGTCGTCATTCCACGCTGCGAGGATTATGACTCGGCTAACCTCGACAGCCACATCCGCAACGCCAACACTCCCTTCCCCAACGGTACTTCTCTGCCAGAGTCTGTTATCGATGGGCTATCTCAGCATCCGCTCGGCCCTGCCTTCATGTCGGCTCGTAACGCTGATATCAACGAGGTCATCGAGCCTGGCCCCTACCGCGAGATCCTCCCCTGCGACGATCTGTGCTATGACATTGTCCAGAGCTGCCCCTCGGCCCTCGAGTTTGGGTGCCCTTTGCGCGGGTCGACTCAGTATGCAAGCAGCTATGCCCAGAAAAACAACAGCAAAGCCCTTGCCTGCAACTTCCCCGGAGCACTGCATCAGGCTTCGCGTGCCCCAGGCCAGCTGGCTGTAGGCACGGGGGCGCTGGCTATGGCTATGGTTCTGGCCGTTGGAGCCATGCTAGCAGTGTAAGTGGGTGAGCAGGCAGTCCGTTCTCTGCTCGGGCTCGGACTTGGATTGAAGCTGTTTTTTTCCTCCTTTTTTTCTTGGTTAGACGGGACTTTTTGGTTATTTCTTTTTGCCTGTTTTGCCCGTTTTGTTTTCCTTTGTGCTTGCCAGGTTGTTTTGTTTTGTTTGTCTACAGCATTTCCCTCTTCTGCTCACTTGCGATGCGTGCATTTCCATTTTCGTTCTGCGGCATATCCTGTTCTTTTGTTTATTCCAGTTCGTAGTTCCCCCTTTCTTGGTTTAGATTCTAGTTGTCTAGTCCTTTCTTGTTTTCGTCTTGGGTCTATCTACATTGATCTACTTTCTATTTGCTTATTTACTCTTTATGCCTATTGATTTAATTGTCTCCATCTTACTTCTCTCACACTCCATATTTTTCCAATTAACTTCTCACCTCTCCTGCCCATCTCTATTCTCACTCCACTGTGATGCTCCAAACAGACACTCCCACAGATCATCACGCCCAACCATCTCGCCGGCCCCACGAGCTTTGCTCATTAACTTGCCCAGCTGTGCATTCTGTAAAGCCTGCCGATTTGCCTCGTCCAGTCTTGTCCGACTTGTCTCCTGGGAACTGCCCCCTTTGCTGCTGCTCTCAGCCACCCCTGCTAATATTGGAGGCATGTGTTGTAGCCGGCGTCTGACTGACAGTCTGTAGATAGACTCTTCAACTGTGCCGTCAACTAGGTATAGCCAGACTGTTGTCTCGCTTGTCTGCCCGATCCGGTCGACACGGGCAATCGCCTGTAGCTCAAGTGCAGTGTTGAGTAGTGGCTCGCACAGAAATACATGGCTAGCATTGACAAGGTTGAGTCCTGAGCTGTGGGCACGCGAGTGTAGGAGCAGCACTTCGGTGGCGGTATCATCGCGGAATCGGTCAGCAGCATTGGGCTGGCCAAGGGTGGCATGGCCGATTCCAAAAGTTTTGAAGGCCCTGGAGAGAATATCGAGGAAGCTGGTGTACGACGAATAGACAATGGACTTGGAATACGGATCGCTTTTGCGTAACCATATAATATGGCGAACAAGCGTGTCAATCTTGGTGGTATATGAGGGACCATGAAGCGATATGCTTTTGATCTCTGCCAGCTTGCTCTCGTCAAAAGTCGAGTAAATAGCATCGGAACCAAAATTAGTAGTGCCCCCGGACGAACTGCTAGCATTGTTTTTACCCTTTGTTTTGTCAATTTTGCCTTTGGTAGTAGTACCGCTATTATTAGTTTGTTCAGTATGAACTCCAAGTTGCCGTGGCCTTACGCTGTAGTTGTGGAGATCCCACTCTTCGAGGCGATGTTTGCACATGGGGCAGTTCCGGTGGGTTTGATACCACTGCATCAGACATTCCTTGCAGAATCGATGACCGCAAGTCGTCATAATACCCTTGATATGGGAGTTCCGGCAGATGGGGCATTCTGAGTCTAGGGTATTGTTTTTAAAAATAGCCTTGTGGAGATGTTGCAAATATCGGAAATGGGCTTCACTCTGGCGAGCCCGCCTGTCTAGTATTTGCTCGTTTTGTGCGGCTGCGGCAAAGGCAGATTCTGAAGTAGATGACTCATAGCCAGAAACCTTGTCTGAGAAGGCTTGCATCTCACGGTAGAATTCAATACGCGCGTTCAAGGCTGTTGTAAATAAGTCTAGCTCGGCAGACAGTTTAGAAGCTAGCTTTGACTGCTCAATTGCATCCTTGCTGAGCAGCTGGACATTAGTCTTCGCAAAGAGAATCTCAGTCTCTAGGCGTATAGAGGTAGGCGCCATTCCGTTGGCGAGACTCCGGAGCTCTGAAATGGCACCCTTGAGAGATCCGCCTATAGCAGACAGCTTGATTCGGTCGCGGGTGGCTACAAGATCAAGAAATATAAGGGGTTCTGGGCCTTCTTTGTCGAGGGCCCGCTTCTTAGCGGAGTCAATCTCTCTCTGCACCAGCATGTTGCAACCGCCGGTGATGGCATCCTCACGATCAGCAACCAGTGTGCGTAGCATCATGATATATACTGAAAGCTGGTCTTGAACTTTGGCTGACTCGCTGAAATCATCGCCGGTGTTATCCTCATCATCGTCAATCAGAGGGACTAGCAGCAATTTGGCTGCAGCCTCGCGCCATAGCATTAGATACGACTTTTGTGTGTTGAGGGCTTCAAATATTATTTCTACCTGTGTGGAGATGTTTCGAGTCTCAATTCCAGCAGCTTCTGGAGAAGTCAGGTCGCCAACCTGTGTGAACTGTCCCTGGTCGAGTTTTTGGCGAACCTCTTCCATAAGCTTGACCACCTTGTTGCGCTGCCCTTGAAGAATCTCTCGCCTAATCATCTTGGCTTGCTGGTACAAGGCGTCTTCCCGGTCCTCCCATGCATTAAAGGGCTCACTGGCCTTTTGCTTGATTTCTTTGATTTGAAAACAGGCGCTAGCACAAAGGAAGACGGCTTTGTGATAGGTTTCGAGGAATGTACGGAGCGTGCGACGAGCTTCAGCAACATAAGAGCTTCCGGTGCCGCTCTCGTCGTCATCAGAATTTCTGTCTGATTCTTCTTGAACGTCGGTCGTGGACTTGGTTTCTAGAGCTCTGGCTAGCTTGTCTTTGGAGTATTGGATCATCACTTCCAGCTCGTTTTTAGTGCTTTCCCAAATATCCAGTGCGTTTTGAGGCTCCTTAATGGCTTCAAACATTTGTCCGCGGATAAGACGCATAGACAAGTATTGACGCTGATCCTGTAATCGCGCTTTGTCACTAGTGTCTAGCATTGACTCAAGCACATCTTGGATGGTTTCTGCGTTTCTGGTCCGCGTATTTGGGTGATGCCCTGTGATTACTTGGGGGTGTAGAGCAGCTTGACGTAAGGTGTGTAGCCATTTGCGCATCTTTTCCTCATGCTTGTCAATATCCCAGTCATTGTATAAGGGCTCGCCTGTGGTACTAAGTTCGCAGGCTTCGGCCATCTCTTTGACAAGTCCCTGGTAGTACTGTTCTTCCACCGTTGTAAACGGCATCGTGACGACGTAGCGGCGTTGGGGAGGGAGATTGATTTCATGGCCGACCTGGGATTTGGTGTGTCGTAGGCAGATTTTGCGAATTAAAGCTTTGAATGCATTCAGGTGCACAGAAATGAGTGAGTCCCAGGGTGGCGAATGAAAGGCATACGGAGCTACGTTAGTAAACTTTAGAAGGCCTAGAAGATCCCTTGTTTGATTCATGACTGGTGTTCCCGTCACGCCCCACGAAAATGTACGGGGAATGGCCTGAGCCACCTCAGCAGCCGCTGAATAACCGTTTTCAATGATCTGCGCCTCATCGAGACATAAACGCCACCAGTGAAGCCGTACTAATGGTGATTTTGGTCTAATGTACTTTTTCTTGTAGCGAGAAGAGCGTTCATGAGCATCAGAGATAAAATGTAGCTCTCTGGAAAAGGTGTGGTAGGTGGCGATGACCACGTCGTGGTCAGCAAGGAATGTGTTTTGCTCTTCTTCGTTTCCAACCCCGGAGACATCAAAAGAATTGTAAAGAGTAGTCTTGAGCAGTGGCGCGTGTTTTTGTAACTCTGATAACCACTGCCCCTTGAGCGATTCAGGGCAGACAATCAACGTGGCTCTGGTAGGCCGGCAAGGCCCAGGATTAGCCTTGGCTTCAGCCTCAGCCTCAGTCATGTTGCGCTGGTGTACCAGGATAAGGCTGATAATCTCCAGCGTCTTGCCGAGACCCATTTCCTCGGCCAAAATGCCGCCCTGGGCTAAATTATCAGCGGCTTTCCACTGGCTAAGGTCACGTGTGACAAGTTGCATCACATCGCTAACATGACATTCGTTTCCGTTGGCGTCCTGAACAGCACGGAACGTATCAAGAAGTGCTGACTGAGATTTGGCAATAGGCACAAGTTGATCACCGTCCCAAGCCACGCCTTCACGGGATAGCAGCCATTTCAGAGTCCTTTTTTGGTAGCCATAAAGCGTCGAAGAAAGACCGGGTATATGAATGTCTCGGGCGCTTTCATCATTCGGATCCGGAGAGAATGTCGCCTCATAGAACTGCGATGGAGTAAAGCTCTGCTTTGGGGGGCTAGGGATATTTTCAAGGATCTTGGTAATATCAGGCATCGAGGCCTGGCTATTATAGGAAGATTCATCAATGCACTTGGAAGCAAAAGATGGGTGGAGATCTTCATGCTCAGCAGCGGGAAATGCAGCATGGATGAGTTTCCGTGTAGCAATTCTTTCGTTGCTATTACGCATCGGCAACCACGGAGAGCAAGTGGAGTTCCAGCGTATCTCGAGCTCAAGCTTCAGAGTGACGTTGCCAGGGGTAAAAGACACGGCGAGGTCGATAATGGGAATGATGGCCCCGGGGGTATCAGGGGACAAGCGTCTGGCCGCGAGGCCATGGCTAGCTGCTAGGATTTCCTCAATGTGTTCATCGGGGCTCAGCTCAATACAAAATGGCTCTAGGCTGGTACTAGTTTTGGCTGCTAGAGAAACAACAAGGGCAGGATATTCACGCGCCAGGGACGGCTCTGCTTCGACTAGCGTGCTGTACTGCGGATGGCCGACGGAGACCTTGGCCAGCTTTTGGTAGTACTTGAGCTTGAGAAACTGCTTTGCGTTATCAAGACGAAAGTCATTGCTTGGTGTATGTCGACCAATGAATTTCCGGGAAATAGCGGCACCCTTCCGGAGGGCGACAACGTATGGGATAGCTGGAGCATCGCCATCAGCTCTGGGCCTTTTCTGGGTGCCAAGATATTCGACCTCTGGTGATGGGCATCGACCCGGGGCGGCCTGGGATGAGGCGTGGTCATGGATGAAAGACTTTCCGAGCGAAGCTAGCTGCTGCAGGCCTGTCAAAACGCCGCCGTCAAAAGGTTCTATGGAGATGGATGTTAGTACATGGACGCAATTTATAGACAGAAAGAGTGGCGACTCGCTATTTAAGACACAGTGGACAAGGCTGTAGCATTGAATGGCATGGGCCCTTTGGTTAGCCTTGGACTTCGAGTGTTTAGAATGAGGCATTGCAGCAGTGGTGCAAATAGCAGTAGCGGCGAGTTGACAGTAAACAGCAGGCTGCTTAGAAGGACAAATCAAGATGGCATGGCGATATTTATAGGAAGAAAGCACAGTCAAAGAGACGGATAGAAGCCAAAGAAGCAAAGTCGATGTGTTTAGAGGGACGAAAAGAAGGGGAGATGAATGAGGAACAAGCAGCCTGTGCAAAATTGAGGCTAAAGTGATCCCAAAAGTGATGAAGGAGTCCTAGAAAAGGAAAGTACGATAAGCTCCAAGATTCTAGCAAATATGTTCCTAAACAAGCTCATGGCAAAGCTTATTGTTATTTCCCAAAGGATCTAGCTTCAGGCAGCCAGCAGGCAGCTCGCAGGCAGCGGCAGAAAACCTGATCCTAAGGAAGTGGCTGATAGTGGTGTGTTACAGCTAGGCTCAACAGCGTTTTTGCCAATGTTTATTTGCAAACTTTGGGGGTCAGATCTTCCTATGTTGTATCAGTGTGCAGTGGCTTGAGTAGCATAGCGAGCACAAGCCTAGTTTAGTGACCATGCAAGCAGGACATCATGTCCCCATAGGTGCTCTCAATACGAGCAGAGCTACTTTCGTGAGGCTCCATTCCATAATTAGCCGATGTTTAACCTGTGTTTTTAAGGAGCTAAAAATCTAGTCCCGGTCTTATCGCCACGTGACTGCTAATCTTTAGACGAACTGGGTTTTCTGTGTGAAGTGAAGCACTTGGAGCTCGAGATACTGATCTTGACGATCGAAGCTACGGCCAGAACACTTGATCTTTCTTGCTTCTCAATCGTCCTAAATCCAACGGGCGGAAACTTCCAGGCGGCTCGGCAACCACATATAATATATTCAGTAGTCTGACAGTACAAACCCGTCTCCAATTGGTGTATAAAACCCCGCCCTCCAGCTGTAAGACTCCTGATGTGTCACTGCGTGTAGACTGTACTATTATAGCTAACCCACCCCTCTTAAGCGCCATTGTTATCCTCCGTCATTGAGCCGCTTATAATAGCATTTTCATCCGCTGCTATGGCCAGTCTCCGTCTACCGCGCTTCTTCGCCTCGGCGTCCTTCCGGCCCGTCCCCGCCTCCATCCCGGCATCGGCCCACATCACACCCGCTACAGTGCGGCAGCTGCACGCCTCGCAGGCTTTCTGCAATGTCCCTCAAACATCGGCGGCCTCGATATCAGCCCCGGGGTCCTCACCACGAGTGCCTGCGCCAATTCCCCTCATCCCTGACGTGCCGACCTTCTTGCGTGTCATCGGTCGTGATCTGGTCCAGTATGCCGACAAGTTCCCTTCATGGGAGGCTCTGTTTACACTTTCGTCTGAACAGCTGCGCGAACTAGGTATTGAGCCCGCGCGTTCGCGCAAGTATCTGCTGCAATGGCTGCAGCGCTACCGCAATGGTGAGCTGGGCCCTGGAGGCGACTTCAAGTATGTTGAGGATGGCAAGGCTACGCTAGTTGTGGACCATGACCTAGGAACCGACGTCAAAAAGGTCGTCAATGTGCCGTATGGCAAGACTATTGAAGAGGCTGGTGCCGAAAAGGTTCGCGTTAGGGGCTATTCTGTCAAGGGCGCCCAAACTATTTCTGGCCCGTACGCTCTTCCATCTGGTCGCGAGACAGCCACAATGACCGTGGTGGACAGAATGTGGGAGTTTCGCCAGGGCCAGAAGGTCGATGGTGGCGAGCGGCGCAAAACGGAAATTCGCTTCAAGAGGCGCATTGCGGAGAGAAGAGCCCGCCGCGAAGCTGAGGAAGGTCGCTAGAAGGTTTCAAAAGGGCTTCTTATGCTGGCCGCTTGTTTGTTCTTTCCATGCGTTTTGCGTCCCGCTTAACGCTATCGTACCCATATCTATCTTGCTGCTACTGCCTCTGCATACACACCCGACATCATTCCGCCACCATGCCACCACGATCCGCCCGCCCGCTCCACACTATTCCACACCTACCTCCCTACTTCCCTCTATTCTCCCATATCTCTGGAATTGCTTTGCCGGTAGCCTGCCAAGATATCGCCCTTCTTAGCTATCCTCTCTACCTATCATTGCCACGGGCCTGTACCTTTATGTTTTTATATTTTTTCTGATTTTTTTTTTCACTCATATTTCTGTCTCATAGCGCTTCATAGAGCTAGCCTCAAGACAGTGTACAATACTATCCACCGTTACATTGAAATTTTCTACTCGTCTTCCTATGCTGAATATCGTCAACTCCATACACCGTAAAGTTCGGGTTTTTCGGGAAAATGTGGTAAATTAGCACAGAATGTTATACGCCAAGCATCCTGATAGAGCAAACCTTATTTCTGATAATTAGTAGAATCCTCCAAATTCGGTTGTTTTGGAGCTATCGTCTCCATGAATCCTAATTTAGCAGAAAAGGAGAGACACGGCACCGTGTGTTCCGATGTCGGATAAATCGGATAAATTACCCCGACCGGCGTCGGGGGGTTTGTTTTGGAGCTTACTATGAGAATATTGGCGCAGTATTTTCATTAAGCTTTCCTTACAGTTCTATCCCAAGCTTCGTTACCCCTTTTTCTATGATGGCTTTTCTGATAGGAACGATGTTGTATAGGTTTATCCGGGCTTCAACCGGGGCTCTCCGGCCACATCTTTACACTTACGGACGAAACACAACGTCCTTGGAGCAGATCTAGAGTCAAATAGTCGTACTCTAGCCCATGGTTTTATCATTTCTGGCGAGGAGTAGAATGCTACGAAAAAACGAAAAAAAAAAAAATAGGATATGCTAGCGGAAGTACGGCGATGGAGATAAGTGTTGGCAATTATACGGTAGCGTGACAATAATGAGAGTCGAAGAGGCGTGGGTGGCTGAGGCTGTGTGTCATTGTGGTCTTTTTTTTTAAAAAAAAAAAAAAAAAAAAAAAAAAACCTGCTAGGCACAGTTCCATCAGCCCTCTGAGTCCATGGGGTTGCAGGCGAGGAAAAATAGAAGCGGGTATCACGTTGTTGAACGAACGAGAACTTAAACTCAAATAATCACCAGGCGAGATTTTTCTATACGCCGTATCAGCCGGATACTTTTTACCCCGATCGGAGGGTATAATCAAACAGTCGATCTTAAGCGCGACCTAAGTTGGTTAGCACTAGGAGAACAGAGCAGGGGTTGGCAAAAAGGGCGGCGAGTGGCAATCGCAATGACACGAAGACAGGCCGTTCTAGTCAAACACACTACCGCAGGCATGGTGTCAAAGCTCATTCTCTCTTGTTGGATCCGATCTCTTTATTTTGGAATGTAGTATGTTGGAGAGTTCCTGTCCTAAGTTATACAAGTGGTTGATGAATTTAGTGTTTCATGCTGTACTGCTTAGTAAAGCTGTGCTTGTGCCATGATGGGCCAATCTCCTGGGCCCTTGCTAATTTGCTCTGTTTTGTGCGCTAAACCCTGCTGGATGGGGCATGAACCCGACTAGGGTTTGATAATTGCAAAACTCGATTCAGCAAGGGCAGCTGCTGTGTTTGTTCTTTTTGTCCACTTTTTTGTACGACCCGACATTGAAAACCCACGACGTATCTCATCCGATTTATGCGGCCAGGTTGCATGTCCGCTCGTTTGAGAGCGGTTGAGTCCTCAAGGATGACCGCATGCTGGCAGCGCCATGCGCGCGGGTGCGCAAGCACAGGTAGCACTATTGCCCTGTAGAGTGGGTTAAATAAGTACTAATAGTCCTTTCTGCCGGTGTTCTGCCCCCAAACACTGCCCCTGTTTGGCCCGGTGTTACACACATCTAGAGCATCTGGGCTTGGGCTTGGCCCTGGCTTAGACTGATATTGTGCGCATGCGAGAAGAAATAGTAGAGGGTTGGTTTCCCGAAGAAAACAAGACCCTAAATGCACCAAAAAAAGAAAAAAAAAGGGGAGGAGAAGCCGCAGTCAAAACGACAAGACCAGCCAGCCTGGCATGCCCTGGTCTGGCCCTCTCAGATTTACCCTGAGGTTTCAACCCAAGAATGGCGGAACTGGTCAAAGCCCTTCTAGAAAGTGGAGTCAGTCGGCTTGGGTTTACCCGGTTTAACACTGTTGGCGTGGGCAACAAAGGCTTTTACATTGTATGAAGGATTGTTTGCTTACTAACTGGCGCCATCACGCAAAACCGGCGACAGCCGATCCCAAGTCTGGCCAAAGAATGAGGAGAAGTTTCTGTCCAGATTATTTTCCTTTTTTTTTCTCTTCTTTTATCGCCGGGCACCCCCTTGGCCATCGAAAATTCCCCCATTAAACGAGTGGCTATAAGGCTTCACAGCTTTCTCATTTTGACTACTGTTTCTAGGTGAATCCCATGGAGACGGAGGAAAACAAGGGAAGGGAGCAGGAGGAGCGGAGAGGAGACTTATGTAGATTACCGCTCTGCACGCAAACATACGCTCTGTTCATGCTCTACGACAATCAGACGGTTGCCCAACGAGCCAGGGATTGTCATGGCATAAATAGCCGCCGCATTCTCTCTTGCCTGGCAAGGGGCTGTTGGGCGCAGAAACTGTGCGTCTTAAGGCGGGAAGGGAAATATGTTTGTGCTGGAAAGGCCGCCTTGATCCAAGGATCAGGGTGGAAGGGGATTCGTGGCTTTTGGCTATGCTGATGGTAGGCTAGTGCTGGCCGGTAAATAAAGAAGAGCCAAGACCCCTCGGGACTCGGATTCCTGTCTCGTTATTCAGGATCAATGGGATCATAGCAGACTGTAGCATCTGAATCTGCCACATAGGCACCTAGATCATGAAGTATCCATAGAAAACCAAAGCTCGGAGACCGGACAAGACCCCGATCAGAAGAACAACTAAGCGTCCGTCCATTCGCGCGGTCATTAAGACCAAATGGTCTACGGGGAAGACCAGCACACTAACAGGGCCCAACAGAATACTATCACAGTAGCCTAAGACCATAGGGCATCTCGCACGTAAAACAGCGGCGGCTAAGGCGGGGCTTGCCAAGAGCAGTGCTAAGAAAAGCCAGGAGGCACAGGCACCCTGAAAGCTAGCTGTGAACGGACAGTAAGGTAAAATGCCAATTTATTATATTGTATAAGGCACCCATGCTAGACGGAGTGGTAGAAGAGCTAGCTTGTCATGACCTGTACCGACCGTTCAGTTCAGTCCATCTAACGAGCCTAACTAAGTATGTATGCGAAGGCCATTGATATCTTGCCGTTGGGTGGATTGCGAAGATCCTTAGCCCTTTTCTTTCTTAAAAGCAGGCGGTGGTTCGAAGTTGCTGTTCTTACAGTTGTGCCTATATCTCGTTTTGCGTTCGGCTTAGCTTCTTTTGTTCTTTCTTTTTATTGCAGCTGGTCGATTTTATTCATTTCGTCTAGTTATAGTCACATAACACGTCGCAGCACGTCGCTGGACGGCATTGAACGGTATAGCATAAGCCTACCAGTACGGCACAACACGGCCCAACACAGAAAAGGCACAACATAACACCACATGACGAGAAATAACACCGGCGCCATATCCTACAATTCCACTTGGCCTCTCTGGTCTTTTGTTTGCTGGAGTTCGTCTTGCTTTCTTTGCCCTGCTAGCGTTACTAGCAAGTCGTCACTACTAGCCGCTTATTTCGTGCTAATTAGGCCAAACAACCTAGAACATAAGCAGCACCAACGCTCGCTACCTCCTGCATAAATTGGGGGCCAGAAATTGATATCCCCGGAAACCATTGTACAGAGTCATTGTTTGACAAGGTAACAGATACCTTAAAAGTCATAGGGCGGACTAGGTTAACTTCGCTGAGTTCCCAACTACCGAAGGCATCCGTCCCGGACGAGAGTTGCCCTCCCTCGGAATTATTAAGCCTTGATCAAGTTTCTGAGTTTTGCAAAACAATACGGGACCTAGATAAGACTGGGCTGCTGGCTTTGGGTCCCCATCCAACCCCAGCCCAAGCTTAGGTCTGCAATCCTAGAGCAAATCTAAACTCCGGAGTTATTGTAAAGCAACTACTACGACTACAGCAGCCACAATAACCACAACAAATACTCTCATAACCGTATAGACACTCATAACTAGATAAAGGGCTGTCCCTAACGCCGCCCGTCTTCTCTTTGCTTCTAATCTCGTTTCGGCTTTACTATAATAACTGTCTATATCAACCTTTTATACCGCGCGGGCGTTTGAAGCTCTGCTTTATGATTGTCTACAGAACGTAGTGAACGGACTTAGTCTAGCACCCTGGCACTCTTTATATATCTGTCCCCAGCCCTCATGCCCTCTTCCGCATTGTTTAAGAGAGCTCATCATTCCTGGGATATCCAGCAAACATAACCATTTTGGCCCCCAACACCTTACCCGAAGATCGCTGGCCGCTCTAGTCGAAATAACCCCGCACTGGATAGAAATGTCATCCAATCCCTCCAAAGAGCCAGAGAGATCGTCCTCAAGGACACCATCCGGTGCGAGTTCCTCAGGAAAAGGCAAGCGTCAGCCCAAGAATGATGACTGGTCAGAGGTGACAGACCCAGAAGAGAGACGGCGTATTCAAAACCGGATAGCTCAGAGGAAGTTCCGTAAGTTCAACTTACCTACCCATGAAGCTGAAACCTTATTTCTCCTTTGCCCTCTTCTTGTCCTTCCTGTTTACTAAGCATTTGCATCAACGGACAACGTCCTTTTGGCTAGTTCCACGCCTAGCCTACCCCCCCCCTCTATGAAGCACATTGACTCTCCCCAAATCACTTTCTTTGTGTTTGCCGCTTTCTTTATTTCATATGCACACTCACACTAACAAAACGCTCTTATGCTTCCCTCTGCCGACATCAGGTGAACGAAACCGCGAGAGTAAAGAGCACGCCCAACGAGCTGAGCGTAACCGAATTCACGCATCTAGTAGTTACCGCATACCAACACCTAGCGACCTCGGCCCTGAGAACGAGGTATCCGGTCTGCCGTGGGGCTCCATCAACATAGGCCATGTCGTATCTCGTGGCCTGGATGATGCCTCACGTAGGAGTAACTCGTATGCTGGTAGACCGTCAGCGGCGGAAGCAGAAGCATCTGCCCGGAGGATCTTTGGCTCGGTATCGCCTGTGCCGGCAGCCCTATCGTCTCACCCACCACCAGAACGCGCTCCAACTTCAGTACCCTGCTCATCAGCTAGTACATCACCAGGGCAGACTTCACAAGCCCAGGGCCAGCCACAGGAGCGGTATCATCAGAACGCGTTCCGACCAAGCGGACTCGTACCGATGCCAGCACCAACGCCACAGTCTACAAGTGCTGACCAGTTCAGCATGCCATGGTTTCAGGATGTGGCAGAGCTTATATACCATGCCCCTGAGAATCTTAAGAACCAAAATCAAGACCGAAATAGAAACCAGGACCATTAGCAGACGGTGTATATAGATGGGCGAACAGGCGGCCTTTGGTGTGCTTCGTTCTTGTTAATTTGCCTGAGCTCCACTTGTATCAGTTCTCGTATCACCAGTTCACGGGTTTCGGAAGGTTAAATTTATTACAACCAGCTTGTTCCTAATGGGTTCCCTTACACGCTCATAGTGTCAAACGTCAACTTTGAGATCGCCGATGTCAGTGATTAAAGCCCGAGAGCTCAAACAGGGAAGGAAGCCAAAAGGAAGGAAGGAGCCATGTCCCACTTTAATGGCAGATAACTCTTATCAGACTCACCGCCCGGCAGAATCTAACTTTTTTTTCTTGTAGGTCTTGAGCTGCTTTAGCTGTTAGAACGAGCGCTGGCCGTGTCCATGCAGTAGACTCCTATAGATTGAAACTTTTCTTTTGCTTTGCGTAGAAAACACCACCATGACTGATACTACCAAGGCCGATCCCGCTCCCTTCGTTGATGGTGAGCACACCTCTCTACCTTTCTTTCGGCTGTTCTACCTAAGAAACGAAACAGGCTAACTCAAATTTTGTTCATGTAGAGCGCAAAGCTCGGCGCCAGGCCGAGCGTGCAAAGCGCGCAGCCGCCCGCAAAGACGAGCACGAAGCAGCGAACGAAGCCAAGAAGGCTGCCAAAGCCAACATTCCCACTCCCACAACGACCGACAGCAGTAGAAAAAAGAGCAAGTCTGCGCCTAGCGCTAAAGCCAAAGGCAGCAAGGCCAAGGGAAAATCTAAGGGAAAGACCAAGGCGGAGCCTAATGAGCGCAAGGCTGAGAAGAAGCGCTTGCGGCTGCTGAAGCGTGCCGAGAAACTAGAGGCGCAAGCGATCAAGCTGATGGCTGAAAGCAAGGCTACTCGCGAGAAATACGAGCGCATGATGGCTGCGATGCATAATGGGAGGCCCGTGACAAGCCAAGAGGAGGGAGACGGGGATATGAAGGTGGAGGATTCTGAGAAGCAGGAACCTGGCAGCGATGGGTCGTCATCTGCCGAGGAAAACGACAGCGACGATGAGGAGTCATCTGAGGATGAGGAGAAAGAATCAAAACCAACTTCCGGCAACGCCAAGGCCAATTGGCGCGTTGGTGCTTTAGATGGCGGTGCTAAGCGTCAGCAAAAGTTCATGCGTCTTCTCGGCGCTGGCAAGAATGCTGCTGCGGCAGCTACAGCGACGGGCAGTGTGGGCAAGACCGAGAAGAACCAGGTAGCCCGCATGCAGGCCGACTTACAGAACCAGTTCGAGGCAGGCATGCGCATGAAGAACGAGGGCCGCAAAGGCTTTGCACTGGGAATGGATTCATAGAGTCAAACAGAAACAAACAGAGAACAAAGGAGTGCCGGAAAAGCCAGAAATCTAATATCCATTGCATTTTTCTCACATTAATAGATGCATATTTCGCTAGAAAAGAAAGAAAAGGTCATTGGTATTGGTGCTACTCTAACATGAATAAGTGAGACTACGAGAAACATGGGCAGGGGGACAGAAACATCCGCGAACAAAAGACAGGAGAAAAGGAGCAAAGGGAATAAAGGAAGAAGCGCCAGAATGGGGATAGCTATGCTGGGGAAGCTAGGGCCAGCCGTCGCCCCGAGCTAGCCTAGCCCACACAAGACTGTCCTCCACCAACAGAAACACATCATGAGAAGAAACGTTGAGGTGCAGAGCGGGTCTGCTTATATAACCAACGGGCCACGGTGCATGTGCCCGCCGTGTGTGTTTATATAGGCATATCTTTTACGTGAACATCGCGATGAGCTCGAAGATAAGACCGCCAATGATGACAAAAGCAAGAAGGGCTACAAGCAGACGATTGAAATGCATGGTTAGCCTAGGAGCTGGGCAACAGGAACAGACAGAAGGGGCCCGGGGCAGGGAGATCAAACTTACCAATAAACAGCGGCGACACGGATGGCTTCGCCTTCTCCTGCACTTTCTTGTTGATCTCGGCCTCGCTTTTGCCCATGCGGGACTCTTGCTTCTTGGCGAAAACGGCATTGCGCCGGCGCTGTTCGAGGGTCTGGCCAGATTTCTGTAGTGGGTGAAGAAAGGTGTCAGTCAGTTGGGAGCCCGCGTATACGCCACACCATAAGACAAAGGTGCGCTTGAGCGAGCACTGGAGGGACGGAGTTTCCTTACCATTGTGATTGCAGGTAGAGGATAGAGAGGCAGGTGTAGTGTGTGCGCTTGCGACGGGATAGAAGGTCGTGGTGTGTTGAGATGCGACGGGGCGTTTGGTAGAGGCGTTCAAATGTGTGGATTATCACAAAAAGAGACTCGGACGGCCAGACTCAGAGAGGACAGCTATATAGTATTGGGACGGCAAGACGGCGATGATATATGCATGTACTGATGGTTGCTTGATCGTCAAAAAGTTTATTTAAGAAAAGGTTCAACAGACTTGTCTGGGTCGTCATAAGGCCATGGTGTTCCTGTTCCTGGCTATGAGACCCAGGCCAGGCCATAAGTATCTGCACGCCTGACGACCCTAGCGAAAATAAGTCTCCTACTACAGCCCTTCCATCCTTCGCCGACTTTGCATCTAACGCGGCCTAGAACTGCCATGTTTCAAAACTCATGATGAAGCTCTCCCATTCGCCTCGTGTTTTTCGCGCGCTGAATCTTCACGTGCCCTGGCCTGCGGCTCGGCAGATACTGCCGCCCCGGCCGATTCGACGCTACTCAACTGAGCGGCCGGCCCCGAGTCATGTGTGTATATCTCGTGCCCTGAAGACTACCGACTTAGGATCAAACTGACCCTTGCGCCTAGACTGACTTCTACAAGACCTTTGGCCGGCCCATTGCCAAGGTTTTGCTAATCGCCATGTTCACATATCAGCTGTTGTATCTCGGCTGGACAAAGCTAGAGCACAATGACGTTAAAAAGATCCGTGGTGGTAAGTGCCTTTTTCTTGAATTGCATGCTTCTTTGATTGCATGCTTCTCGCTAACTCATCCGGACATGGCTTAGGCGAGGTAACCAAGCTAGAAGAACAGGTCAAGGAACTGCGGGCGCAGAAAAAGATGTGATAGTTTATACAAAATAAATAGCCTATGGCGATTTAAGCGGATAGGGAAAGGATACGGCTGAAACCACGATCAAGAATGCTACCCAACAGGTCCCTCACTTATATATAATACATGGCTTTGATAACCCACACGCCAACATCTATTTGTCATCACATCTGCCTTGTCCCAACCACGGCTTCTACTGAGCCTTACTCGCTCTTCTTGCCCTTAGCACCACCTTTGACACGCTTTGAAACGGGCTTGTTGATGTGGTGGTTAGGAATCCAGCTCTCATCATAGCCGGAAGCGTTAGCGGCACCAGACTCATCGCCCGAGGTGGGCTCAACGACAACAGGCACAGCCTTCTTGGCCTTCTGTGGGCGCTTAGATGCAGGGGGAGCGAGAAGAGGCTCAACCCAAGTGGAGTAGACAAAGTAGCCGATGCCGCCAAAGGTGCCCATCAGGATGAGGTAAAGGAAGAGACTGTAACGGAGAGATAGCGGTGTTAGTAACTAGATGTTGGTCGTGAGGGTGGGGGGACGAAAAGCCGCTTACATCTGGGGGTCGAGCAGGCTGACGGGCGGCTCGACGATGCTCGCCGTGTTGTTGTAGGCCATTACTTGGTATATCTGGCCGTGCGAGTCCGCCACGACAGCAACCAGGTTAAGCAATACTTCCTGCGCATTCATGTCCAGCTCAAAGGCATACTCGACAGCCTTGGTCTCTCCGGCGGGGATGCTCTCGCCATACGGTGTAGTGGTAAGGTTGACCATGATGGTGTCGGGTGTAGTGGGCTTGGCGAGCCGGCCGCCGACAAAGGCCAGCTGCACTGCCTCTTCGGCCTGGTTCTCCAGCTCAATACGTGCCACCGTTGGGTTGCCATTGACCAGCTTCAGACCTAGGGTAGCATCCGAGTTCGGGAATGATGTAGTGACCTTGGCCGGCAGGGGTGGCAGCTCAGCGTTGGGCGCCTCATCAGAAGTATCGGGAGCGGCCTAGAAAGATCAGGTGGTTAGCTGGGTTAGGACACACTGTGCTACAAAGAACGTACCGAGTCCTGGGCTGCAACGCCAAAGACAGTCAAGGCCAAGGCGGCCAGCAGCGAGGGTTTGAAAAGCATGATAACAAAGCGAAGACTAAGAAAAAAACGACAAAAACGATGGGAATAAAAGAAAGATACAAAGAAGATGCAACGAGGTTTGAGGTCTAGGTCAGGCTTGCGTCTCCCGGAAGGCCACATGTTCCTGAATTTAGCCACATGGTACTTATCTTATCTGTCGCTTATCTTATCACTCAAGCTTAAGCTGAGAGCTTGACAAGAAAATAAGTGTTTGCGTGAGGCGGCTATAATATAGGTACATACCACCGGCTTTTAGTGAGCAGCCAATAGGTTTTTATAGAGGGGACATGCCTATAGTTTTTTATTCAGTTCCCTATAATCTTGCAGGCTAAGACCTAGAACCCCCTGTACTCACACAGGCCTCCATCACATGACCCCTGTCATCCTAATAAACAGCCTGCCTCCTCTCTTTGATCTGATAAGCCCTCCGCTCACCCCTTCATCGTGGCCAACCTCACATGATTATCCCGCCACTGTCACCGCCGTTAATGCCATCCCCGTTATGACCGCTACTGCCACAACCCACACTGCGCCCGGCCGCGCCCACAAGGGCCGCAAGTCGCTCTTCTCCGATCCGTTCGACGAGCATCGCAGCGTTCAGGTCGACCAGAGTTGTTTTCTCTGTCAGCGTGACTTGGTGCGTCATGGCAAGTTTCGCCTAGCTCTAGAGTCAGCTACTATGTCCCAGCGCAAATTGGATTTGTTCGCGAGTGAGTACAAGAAGCTGCCGGCACGAATCGCATATTACTTATAGATTCGGCCGCTCTACAGATTAATCCGTTAGCACACGTCCCTGTTTCTGCTCTAGCTACTTCTCTTGGCCTCAGACAGCAAAAAACAGGTCTAAGCCTAATCTAGTTTCCGCACATGCTAACAACTTTCCCTCTCACCTCCTGTCCTGGGCTCAGTGTATTGGGATGGCCACGACATAGCCACGTTCCATCAAGTCGCCGATGCCATTCTCTTCAGCCGACGTCGTAGCGACGGTGAGCTTACGCTTTTCGGCTCACGGCGGCGTGTCATCTTCAAGAACACTATTCCCATGGAGCTCCACTCCGATTGTGGCCGCTGTCTGCCCGAGCGTGGTGTCTATCTTGCGCACCGCCAATGCTGGCAGGTCGCGCGATCTGTGTTCCCGGACCAACTAGAGCGTCTACTGCGTTTTGCCGTGTCAACGCGTGCTCTGTTTCCCCGTCCTGCAGCCTATCCTAGCCAAGACCTCATTTCGCTACACGGCTGTTCTACGTGGGCTAATCTTGCTACACCCCTAGGCCGCCTGCTTGTTGCTATTGAGACAAAACTGCCGACTGAGCTGCAGGACCGCTTGCTACGTATGTTGCACGGAACGCCTCTCTGGCACATGCTGCACACACGCGAACAGGCGGTCCCCCTAATCCACAAAGCTGACCGTTACAATTTGGATGTGAGGCCAGTGACAGTGCCCGTGCGCGGTGGTCTTGACGGAGAGCTCAAGACCCTGTCGGCTAGTTTTGAGACTCTGTTCTTTGTCGACTACATCAAAGACTTGCACTTCAACACTGAGAAGCCCAGGTCCGTCAGTATCCCAGTGAAAGATATCGCAACACGAGGCATCTGCTTTGCTGTTAGTAAACATGGGCTTCGCGGGCTCAGGATTATGTATGTAGATGGCAGCAAGTCGCCGTGGCTTGGCTCGACCAAAGGCTGCCTTTTTGGCGCTGCGCATGGATCAGACTTGCAACAGTTGTGCATGTTGAAATCGGTAAGTTATGCTGCTCTGACGTCATAGGATTTCTCTGTAAACCCTAGCAAGACCCTAACATTTACGTCTATAGGCTTTCACTGTTATTCGCATAGCATTTGGTGCGTCTAATCTACAATCTGAAGGCGACAGACTCATCCATGGCCATAAAGTCATCCATCCTCTGTGGGACCGTGAGTTGTTCTTCGACCCAGACCATTACCACGCATTCTGCCCGCTTGAGACCGGCTCATTGTCAATTATGATCCCGTACTACCGCAACTGGCGGGCTTTTCACTACCTTCCACTACAGTTTTCTAATGGCTATGCCTCTGGCTTAACCTTTTATAATGCCCGCTCTGGCAAGTGTGGAGTCACAGTCCACGGCCCGGTACCTAGGGCGGATGACTCTCAATATACCAGAAAACAGCTTACCGAGACAGTTACTCTTGGGCTGAAGGATGGTATCGCCACGCACTTTGCTCTGGGCGACGATGAGACTTTTACGGCTTTTCACGTGCGGGAAAGCGGCAGTGTTGGCTCTTCTCCCGTTATATCAGTACGTACTTTGAAAGCTTTTGCTCCTCCATCTAAGGAATGCCATCTAAACTTGCCATTCACAGGTCACAACAAGTCGCGGCCGCAAGTTTAACTTTGGCCCACATCTGTACTGCCAGATGCTGCCAAACGACCACTTTTTCACAGAACATTGGGCTGGACTTAACTGCCCCGGAGACGTCCCGGCGACTGGCATTTTCTTCCATGCGCCTGACATTCCCGACAATCCAGACACAATCATGCCGGCACTACCAAAAGAACTTGGCGTCTGTCTTGCAACCAGCGCACGCTTATCATCGCCTGCTACCACCTCCGCCTTTAATAGCACCCACTGGCCTTCGGCTGCATGCCGTGTTCCTCCCGCCATCGACACGGGGCTATATGCCGAAAGTAGCGCACACAGTGTGTATTCCAGTACCGCACGACTACAGGATATCTCGGCGCTTGATGTGCGTCAGCGTGGCATCCGCATCGTTGGCCTGCTAGTCACACATGGCGATGGCACGCGTGAATCCCTGGGCCAATGGCTTCCGCCTGATGCTGATGCGCATGCTAGTAGTGCTGGATTTCGCCACCAGCGCATCTACGAACGCGCACTGGGCAGCCTATCCTTGGTTGCACTGGATTTCCACATGCGTGACCTCGAAGCGCCGTTATCAGCGCAGTCGAACCTGCTAATTGTGTCACACATCGAGTGCCGTCTGGAACAGCCTGTGGTTGACGGTGAGGATAAAGGCTCAAAGCGCTACAGAAGTACTAGCGCTGCAGCGCTGCCGAGCTTCTCGAGAACAGCCTTCCCGCCAGGCCATCCACGAGGCACTAGAGTAGTCAAGTCGTTTAGCTGCTCCGAGCAATTTGCCGACCGCCTATTAGTCTGGTGGACGACATTTGCAGCTGATGAAGTGGATCAGGTAGTGCAGGCTGCGATGCAGGCGGCTCCGGTGGACGCAGTGCTAGCACGGGTGATCGGGTGAGGGGAAGAGGTTTCCTTTCTCTTGATTCAGGCGCTGTTATTGGATATATCTTTTTTTGATAAGCTTGTTTTTCTCGGTGTACTTTCCTCCCTTCTCCTGCTCCCATCTGGTTCCCGTTCCGCACCGCCCCGTTCATTCATCGGCGTCACCCATTTCCTAACTTACCCCCGCTCTTCACTCTTAGCTTCCCATGTAGACTGCCGTTCTGTTTGTTGTTTCTCTTGTACGATACCTAATCAAGCGAGCTTTGAGTAGAAATATGAATTCAGATTTATTCAATGTCAAATATTAAACACAAGAAGGTACCAATACCCAGAAGACATGAGAACTCCCTGCGAATCTGTCCTGTCAGTGGAGATTCGCGAACGCCAGGCTATAGAACGCATAAAAAAGAAAAAGAAAAAGAAGACGAAAAGATACAAACAAAATAAGCAAGAGAACAATCATCACAGCCCTATCACGTCAATGCTGTCCCACGTAAAGTCGTCTGCTCCACCGAGCCCGCCAAATAAGTCGCCATCTCCATTGAGGTCCATTGCTCCGCCTGTACTGCCCATTACGCTCATGTCACCCATGCCCATGTCCATCCCTAGGTCCATACCATCTGACAGCGCATCTCCGGCTGTTGGCTGTGCAGATGTGGCACTAGCCGTGCCATCGGCAGAGCCCTGCTGCACGGTACTGTCGGCACCTGTCGCTGCTGCCGCTTGAGCTGTGGCGTCCACCTCCGCATTTGCAGCTAGTGGCAGAGCTATGTCGACGTCGATAATGGGCGGCGCAGGAGCCGGGGCCATCTGCGCCTCGACGTGGCGATGTAGACGGATGACAATCTCCGCCTTCTCAGGGTCGATGAGGTGAATCTCGCGGAAAGTGCTAGCTTTCATGGCGAGTACTTCGCGTAGGGTCAGGCGGCGCTGGATAGGGATGGGGATGTTGCCGAGATCATCAACGAGGTGTGGTACAGGCTCAGGATAGTTTGTGACCTCGGGTGAAACGATGAGCGCTAAAGCTACGTCGTAAGCAATGTTCTGAGCCGGAGAGCCATGCGCTGTGAAGGCTTTGATCTCATCAATAATGAGCCGGATAACATGCTGCGCGGTCATACGACGAATAGCTACGAGGATCTGGCGGTGTGTGTATAGCGTGGGCGAGACACCAATCATGGGGTTCAGACTCCATTGAACGAATCCATGGATGGTTGAACGAACGGCGATTGCCAGCCCACCGCTAGGCGTGGCACACCAAGCTTCGAGCTCGTTGTGGTCGGCACCACCAGTGCGACGTGAAAGCGGTATGCAGTCTTTAATGGCTGCTAGTAGTGGCTCAACAGCTTGGCTGGTGGGATAGCGGCGTTGGTAGCGACGAAGGGCGCGTTCAAGCGGCTTGGCGGTAAGATTCATGACGGCGACGAGCATGGGGGCGGTATCGTTGTGAATGGCCTTGGGCTGTAGAATCAGGTGGAGGATCTTGACCATAGCTAACTGCTCCTGCTCAAAATCAACGCTTAGCTGGTCGGCAAGGAATAGTACAGCAGGAACAAGCGACGGCATCAGGAAAGTGTCTACTAGATATTCTATACCACCCTTAAGTGCCTCATCCGAGAGTGTACCTTCGCTGTTGGCCACCACCATGTTCTTGAAAAGTGTAGCAACCAAAAGATAAAAATCTTGTGGCGGACAGGAAGCCATCAATTCGTCTGTCAAACCGCCTGTGTCACCGCCAAATAGACTGTGAGTCCAGACGGACAGTCGGGACTCCTCGGTCGGGGTCAG
Source organism: Ceratocystis huliohia (assembly GCA_038382965.1). Classification (NCBI taxonomy): domain Eukaryota; kingdom Fungi; phylum Ascomycota; class Sordariomycetes; order Microascales; family Ceratocystidaceae; genus Ceratocystis; species Ceratocystis huliohia. The sequence continues at coordinate 69,644 of JAXCEX010000058.1, read as the reverse complement.
CTCGGCCAGGGTCTTGCTAAGATGGCCCTCACGGATGAGCCTGGCCACGAACGAGTCAGGCGAGCGGATACCCATGTCGGGTGGCGATAGATTGTAGCGGTAGGCAAAGGCCATGACCAGCAGTAAGATAGATCCAAACTCCTCATATACAGGTTGGTATTCGCCTTGGTCCTCATCATACTTCCAGCCATCAAGCAGGTTGCACAAGGGCTGTAGGAGGGTGACGGGCTTTTCAAAAAGCTGAATAACGTCTAATGCGCGAGGTTGGCGAGCTAGCTGGCTGCACAATGTTTTGAGCAGGCTTGTATCGCGATTTGCGCACAGCTGACCAAAGACTTCGACAAGAGCTTGGCATACGGCGCCAACGTTGCCATTGGTCTTGTCCAGCTCGTCCAGTAGCCTAATAGCACGCTCAGGATCGTTAATGGCCTCTTGGACTAGCATGGCCTTGGAATATTTGCCACCTGGTGGTAGAGTGCTGTAAGTCTCGCCGAGGAGGGCTGGAATGCTGGATTCGGCGATGAGGCCATGTAGACAGCAGGCAAAACAAAACTCGTCACGCATATTCTCGGTAAAGTCGTTGTTATTGTTTCGGGTGTCATCAAACATGGCGGCAAGAGTTGGAAAGGTATTTGGATCGACTTGGTTCAAAGCCATTTGAATGACAAACTCGGGGGTGGTCGTCGGGTAGAGGCCTGGGCTAAGGGTGACGATAAGCAGCGGCAACTTGTTGGTGAGATATGAGCGAAGAAGCTGGGCAGTACTCTTGTGTTCGTTTTGAAAGGCGGCGTTGGCGAGAACGTCAAATGAGGCGAGAATTAGGTCGACGATTCCATTTTGGATATCATGCTGAGAGGAGCGGTTGGGTTAGCACAACGAGAGTTTGGGAAGAGGCCTAGGCAATGCCATACCTGATATCTATTTCGAATGAGATTGCACAAAATGTCGTCGTCAATTATGGGGCGTCCCACAAGCTAGAGCACATGTTAGCAATATGCAAATCTGTCGGTTGGATGGGAGCAAGCGTGACTAACACAAGCATTCAAGTATATGTATAGAGCTGCCCGCGAATTGGTCAGCGGGATGTGCTTGGAAGCGACAGCCTCTAGCGCTAAATCTGAGGCGGCCGAGTCCTGTTCAGCTTCAGCCTCGGTGATGGCACCGCAAGGGTCTAGCTCGGAAATTTTTAGGCGAAAGTTGTTGAGGCGGTCAGCGATGTGCGGATTTTGCACGCATGAAGAGATGAAGAGTTGCAGGCTGTGTGTGATGATCTTGCGGCATTCTGTAGATGGTCTGTTAGAGTGTGTTGTTGGTGCTGTGTATGGGCTTCGCTTACTTGTTGCATACGGCTTGGCTAGTGCCCGTACAATACCAGGGTGCTCGCATGTCCTTAAAAGCAGCGTTACAAATGCATTGTGGGTCGCGTCAATCTCCATCCGGGTATTAACATCGACGACTTGGCTTAGAACATCATTTGTTAGCACGCCATACACCCGGATGAAGAGATTGGCCCAAGCTGCCAGCCGCTTTACAATATGTAGCAGCGTGTCGATAGCAAACTCCAGACGGCGCGTAGGTCCTGTGGGCGAATCAAGTGGCTGGGACATGCATTTGGCTAGTTGCCAAAAGATGGCCTCATCGGTAGCGTATGAAGACTTCCAGCATGAGCCTATATCGGTGTCTGGCGATTGGCCTATGCCGGAAAGTGTAGTGAAGCGCAACATGGCAGCCAAAATCGATGGTACATCCACATAGCCCTCCTTAAGGGCAAGATACAAGTACATCTGCATTCGCGGATTAAGGGCATAGTGATCTAGCCGGGGCGTGAGAATCAGCACTGCTAGCGGGTCTGGCGCAATGTAGTAATCCTTCCATAGGAACCGACTCATATTTTCAAGAGTTGACTCGGACGCACCCTCGCGCATCATCTGGACTAAGAAGTGCTTCCATTTGAGATATGCAACGCGGCGAATTGGCAGGATGATATTAGCGGCGCGCGAGAGGCGGCCTTTAGCTGGTCGGCGGGGTGCTGTCGAGACGAGTTCAGGGCCTGGCTTTGGTACAAGGGCAGCGGCTGCGGTGGCAGCAGCGGGGGCGTCGGGAAGGTTAGCGGCAGCCGTGGCCATGATGGTAGCTACAACTTGCTATTCAACTGCGAGGTTAGCTGGGGTTATCGGGTGCAAACCCGGGGATCGCGATGAGCTGTGGTGACGCGACGAGGTTGAGGCTGAACTAGCCCAGGCTATGGCGCAAGGCTGTGAATATGAGAAGGAAGCAAGAGCAGAACAAGATAATAAGGGAAGGACGCGAGAGGATAAAATACAGCTGTGTAGCACGCAATATAGAGAGACAATATGGGAGTGGGGAATAGAGGAAGCTAAGAACACCACAGAAGCAAAGAACATCAATAGTACTCACGAATCTTCAAGCAGTCGCTTTGAATCACGCTGCTCGGTGTTCCTGGAAAAGGACCCGCTTTTAATCAGCATATGCCTGCCCTACATATCTACCGCGCTAGATTTCTCCCAAGCCTAATAGACGCGATAAGCGCAGCTCAACGTGGTACAAGATCGGCGAGTAGGGCCCAAGTACTTTTACAGCTAGTTCTGAGTAGACAGGTACAAGCCCCACAAAAAAGACTTAGAAGGAGGGACAAGGCTTTTTACAGCTGATAATCATCGTCATCGTGATTCGTCTGCTACTGTCATTGGTGCTATCTTTATTGTACAACCGCATATTTACAGAAACAGGCCTTTCCAGGGCCCTTTGCCACACCACACAGCCAACTTCCAGACTTCTTTCATCATGGCCGCCTCCGCTTCCGCTTCCGCCCCCGCCCCCCGCTGGGCTGCTCTGGCCCGCGATACAAACGAGACCAGCATTCAGCTTGCTCTTAACCTGGACGGCGGCGACTTCCCCCCCGACACCGACCCTCGCTTGCTTTCGGCCAGCAAAGAGAGCCATGCGGCTCAGAGCAGCAAGTCGCAGACTATCAGCATAAACACCGGAATCGGATTTCTAGACCATATGCTACATGCCCTCAGCAAGCACGCCGGCTGGAGCATGATACTGGCTTGCAAGGGTGACCTGCATAGTACGTTGACCTCGCATAGAACTGTGTGTGGAGTGGGACCAAAGCAAAACATGGAGCACAACATGGAGCAAAACACTTCCCTCATTGGTAGATTCGTTCCCTGACTAACTCCCGTTCCTCCAGTCGACGACCACCACACCGCCGAGGATGTTTGCATTGCCCTTGGCTCTGCTTTCCACGCGGCCCTCGGTTCTGCGGCCGGCATTGCGCGCTTCGGCTCGGCCTACTGTCCGCTCGACGAGGCACTTTCGCGAGCTGTCGTCGACATCTCGAACCGACCCCACAGCGTCATCGACTTGGGCCTCAAGCGTGAGAAGGTTGGAGACCTGTCATGTGAGATGATCCCGCATTGCATGGAGAGCTTTGCACAGAGCGCCCGCATCACACTACATGTGCACTGTCTGCATGGATTCAACGATCACCACCGCGCCGAGAGCGCCTTCAAGGCTCTGGCCGTGGCTATTCGCACAGCCATTACGCGCGTCAAGGGTAAGGAGGGCGAGATTCCAAGCACAAAGGGCACGCTTAGTGCGTAGGCGTAAAGAGGGCATAGACGGGAATAGAAGAAGTGTACAATAGAAAATTGTCGTGTGTTGTCTGCAGATGTTGCAGCGGCCTAACCCGAGCAAACCCTTATTTGAGGTCATCCTCTATTATCCATCTTCCTCCCCCTCGCACACACATGTCATTGATTCATCTGTCCATGTATCTTGCTAGCCACCAAGCTGCTGGTGACTCAAGCCCTTCGACCGGCTCCTACTGATAAGATAAAGAAGCCTGCTTCTCAAACTTTGATTGGGCCGTGAGCCTGTTTCTGTAGCCCCACAATTCCTACTGCTTCCCAAGAAGCCCAAAGAGCATGCTGCACAAACATTCTATGCCGGTTATCCTTTCTCTCCTTGTGTATCGTCTTGTGTTAAGCTCCACCAATCCTGTTATGATGTTAGCCGCAGCTCGCTCAGCCAGATTCCCCACCACCGCTGTTGCTTCTTGGCACCAGCCTGTCCGTTTCTACTCGGCGCTGCCTGGCAATTCTATCCCGGCTGCTAAAAAGAAGTATGTGCCCACAAGTGGTACATATCCCAAGGGTTTCCTTGCATCCGGCATTATCGTTGGTGTCAAGCCCAAAAACACTACGAAGCCTGATCTGGCTCTGATTTCATCAACTGTGCCATGTGCCGCCGCCGCTGTCTTCACCAAGAACAAGTTTCAGGCCGCGCCCGTGACGTTTAGTCGAGACCTTCTAGCTAAGAAGAGAAATGAAGGTATCCACAGCGTGTTGATCAACTCGGGCTGTGCCAATGCCGTTACTGGCAAGGGAGGTCTCGAAGATGCCAAGCTCATGAGTGAGACGGCCGATGCAGTTGCGGGCGGTACCGAGGGCACGCTTGTCATGAGCACGGGTGTGATCGGCCAGAGGTAAGTTGCTAGGCCATCTGCGGTAGCTCAGGCTTTGCAAATTGACACTCTACTAGGCTTCCCATCACCAAAATCGTCAGCAACATCCCTGCTGCTCACAGCCAGCTCGGATCTGATCATGACCACTGGCTTGCTGCTGCCCGTGCCATCTGCACCACCGACACCTTCCCCAAGCTCATCTCCAAGACTTTTACGCTGCCTTCAGCCCCCGGAATCCAGTACAGCTTGGCCGGAATGACCAAGGGTGCCGGCATGATCCACCCCAACATGGCTACTATGCTAGGTGTCATGACCACTGATGCCCCTGTTGCGCCTGATATGATAAAACCACTGTTGCGGTACGCGGCTGACCGCTCGTTCAACAGCATCACTATCGACGGTGACACATCAACAAACGACACCGTGGCCTTCCTAGCCAATGGTGCTGCTGGCGGTCCGGCCGTGTCTATGCTCGATTCAGTTGACTACCTAGCGCTGCGTGATGTAGTAACCAAATTCTCAGCCGAGCTAGCACAGCTCATCGTCCGTGATGGCGAGGGTGCCACCAAGTTTGTCACCATCAGAGTAGTCGACGCTACTAGCGAGGCTGCTGCACGTACTGTTGCGAGTGCCATAGCCCGCTCTCCTTTGGTCAAGACAGCGTTGTACGGCAAAGACGCTAACTGGGGCCGCATCCTGTGTGCTACAGGCTATGCGCTGGTCAGTGAGCCGGGTATGCCCGAAACGGCGGTCGATGACATTGTCCCTGAAAAGACTAGCGTATCGTTCGTGCCCACTGATGGCTCAGCCGAGTTGAAGCTACTAGTTAACGGTGAGCCTGAGTCAATTGATGAGAAGCGTGCAGCTGAGATTCTTGAGGCTGAGGACTTGGAGATCCGTGTGCGTTTGGGAGTGGGCGCAGCTGAGGCAACATACTGGACGTGCGACTACAGCCATGAGTACATCACGATCAATGGTGACTACCGGACATAAAAGGAAGAATAGAGCAGACGGAAGACGTGTAATGCAAAAAGATATCAAATTATACATCAAGGTTAATAACATCAGCAGGTAGGGAGAGAGCTTGGACTTGAATATATTTAGCGTTTACGGGAAGCACTAGGATCGAAGGGTGCTAATTTGACTATCAGACAGAATGAACCTTGCATGAGGTAGACCACATATTTTCGATTGTTGCTCCTTGGAGCCTAGGCTTTCTATCTAGCGTAGAAAAATTGCATTGTATTGTATTCGTCAAGGTCTACCTACTGCTATTTCGCAATAATGCCACAGCATATTCCAGACAGAAGCAGTTGACTAATACCATCTTCTAGTGCAGCCCCGTGCAGTCAACTACAGGTGCAGATATTTGATCATATCCCATGACTTTCCAAGACCTGATAATAGGCCTAGGACAGCTCTCTATCTAGCACAGCCCTAGGTTGTTGGAATTGACTAATTGATGTTTTAGTTTGCGGTAATCGTGTGAAGACTAGCCTGAACGGCCACCGGAATTCGGCACAGGGTAAGCACCGGGAGAGTATAGCGGCTTTGATCTTCCGTATGCATGGCTGTTGCAGTGTATCAGTCCTTTTGCCAATAGCGAGGAGAAGAGCCTCTCAATTTATTCTCACGGAGCTCCCCTCAGTATGTCTTTCTGGTCCTGCAAAATCACCATCCACCTCTCTCCCTCATCCACTCTCTCGCCATCTTGCTTCTAGCCATTGTTATTCATTTTATCTAGCTATCGTTATTTAGCGATCGCTTGAACATGAACTCGAGTTTGAATTTGTGATAAATTCCAGCTTTTTTAGTTTGTTTGTTTGTATTTTTTAACGTCTACCTACTGGTTTTCCACAGCAATACGACGGCATGTTCTAGACGGGAGCAGCGTGGTTGATATTGTCTTCCACTACCACTTCCGGGCAGTCAGCAGTTGCAGGTGTACGTCGGCTTCAAGTATCTCCTATGACTTTTTAGGGTCTGGCTTAGCAGCTAGGAGGCTTTTCCGCCCGCCGTTGCCCGAAGGCGTCCCTGTTGGGTGTGGTTCCAGGATTGGCTTACAGCGCCGTCCATATGTCGAGCAGTCTAAGAGGCCAACGGCTATCGGCACGAGGGGTTGACCTCGACGGAGTACGCTGGTTTTGTCCTTCCGATCGCGTGCATGTAGCCGCAGTTTCATCAAAGCCTGGTGAACGGAACCGGGCCCGTTCGGACCCTTCTCGACACCTCCGCATCCGCGAGCTGATGTGGGGCTCCACTTTATGTAATATATATTGATGTAATACCAAGGTTTAATGTCCACAAGGCCCTATGGCGCAACGGTAGCGCGTTTGACTCCAGATCAAAAGGTTATCCGTTCAAATCGGGTTGGGGTCACATTGGCTTGTGCTTTCCTTTTTTCTTTTTACTTGTTTCTCTTATAAAACATCAGTCATCCTACGCTTATGCCTATTATATTATCCAGTCTTTCCCTTATTGTTCTCCCCTAATCTCGTGGAGGGCTCAAAGGTCGGTTAAACCCACCAACGCGGTTCATGTACTGCCGATACTGGGACTTCTTTTCCTTGCTTACACTGCCGGCGTTATTACCCACGACCTTTTTATTCTTAGTCGTGCCAAACCCACCAAAGCCCAGCATCGCCTGCATAGCGTCCATATCACCGCCATCGATATCAACTTCAGGTTCGTCGTCATCATCAACTGCACTAGTTCCGGACCCAACGGCAGCGGATTCCCCACTTGCGTCGTGTTTTTTGTACGCATTACCACTCATCCGGAAGGACATAGGCGCCGTGCGCTCGGGCTTAGTGCGTGTAGGTAGCACATCGGGAAGAGTTGCAGGGGAAGCGGAGCGGCGATCAGTAGCTCTGTAACCTATATCATCATCATATTAGCAGCACATCTTTTCATACGCCCTAGCTGTTTCTACTCTTTGCCAAAGAGCAGTTAACATACCTGTATCATCCCGGCGGCGCACTGGCTCTTTGTCTCCTCGCGAATCTCGCTCGCGGTCTCGTTCCCGCTCCCGCTCCCCATCCTTTCGAGTACTTCCGCGCTCACGTGAGTGGCCCCGCGACCGGGAACGCGAGCGATAACGCTTGTGTTGCCTATCGCGCTGGCCTCCATCGGCTCCCCGGCGCCCGCTCCTGTGTCTATCGTGCCCACGATCTCTATCCCGGTCCTGGTCTCTGTCTCTGTCTCTGTCCCTGTCTCTGTCTCTGTCTCTGTCTCTTTCTCTATTGCGGCTACGGTCCCGATCCCGGTTCCGTCGCCCGTCTCGCTCGCGCGTTTCGTTGTGTCGTGACATGTGACGCTCTGAGTCGTCCCACATTGTGCTGCTATCAGGCCTGCGTGGACCGCGGCGCGAGCTATGGTCGGCCATGGCAAACTGTGAATTTGGGGCCGATGAATGTAAAGGGGCAGGAAAATTGTCTATTCACAGATGATGCGATTAGGGAAGGCCTATGGCGAAGAAGATGAAGACAGTGAGCAACTATTAGGTTGCTCAACCTAGAGAAGTTATTTGCTTTTGCCTTGAGCTTAAAATGTGCCGTAATTTAAAAAGTGGACCTACTTTTCTGACCCTAGTAGACCCTAATCTAGATCTCGTCCTCCTCGTCGTCAAAGTCGTCCTCTCTACCCATGTCGTACAAGATGCGGCCACCCTCGCCTCCCCCGACATCAATCTGCGCATCGAAATACGGCAAGACAATATCGCTGCGATCGCGCTTTTGCTTATCCGTTAGGCCCATGCTAAATGTTGACTGCGGAACCTCATCCCCATTTGTTTCATCCTCATTCTCGCTCGCGCCTCTCCGCACAAGTAATGGATGCTCATCACGCAGGACAAGCATACCTAGACCACTAGGTGCGCGTGGATCCTTTGCATCGCGGGGACAGAGAACAAAGGTCTCAGAGACCTGACGACCGCTCTTGCGGCGCAGTTCCATCTCCATGACTGTTCCAACAGCACAGCCGGTCGGAGTCGGGCTCCCAGACACAGTTGCCTGCCCACTCCCTACTACGGCTACCCCCGCAGATGCACAGTCACGCAGGCCTAACAGCACGCCCTCTTTTCCCTCGCGCAAGCCAAATTCTGGCTCGGCTAGTGCACGGTCTCGCGCGGCCGCACAAGCTACTTCTTGTGCAAGCGGACGCAGGCGCAAGATGGCTGTGGCTAGATGCGTCAGCACGGCAAGCGGTTGCGGAGCGTACTCGCAATGTGCAAGAGGCATACGTGTCGGCGCATCAGAGTGATATACGCCGACGAGAGAGGCCGTTGGCGTGATCAGGCTGGAGAGGAAAGCAACTGCAGCAGCGGCATCGTTGTTGATCACAGCGTTGAGCGAGTCAACGATGATGACGGCGCCTACAAAAGAGGTTAGCGCGTTTTCGCAACAATGAAAAGGACGAAGAGACCTTACGTTGCTGGGTCTTGGCTTTCACGGCGGCTTTGTCAATGGCGGGGCAGTGTGCTAGAATCCGTGGCCGGAGCGTTGTAAACTGGCAGCCCCACGCAGGCACAAAGGCATGGGCATAGGGCGGCTTTTTCAGGGTAGTGAACGATACAAAGATGATCTTGGCTTGGGAAATCTACGTGCAACTAGTAAGTAAAGACACAAAACAACCCAAGATAGGCCCAAAGCCGACAACGTACCTTAGCCCGCGCAGCAAACTCCTTCAGAACAGGCCCTGCTGTCTGTTCCAGGCTATCCACAACCAGCGTCAATGGACTCGCCCCATCGCGGAGATTCAGTAGCTTCTGCAGCAGTAGCAGGCTCTTTGAGCGATGATGGTCTTTTGCAGAGGGTGCCATTAGCAGTTGAGGAGTGACTTGGCTAGTGTATGTAAGATGAGTACTGAGGCCAACAGCAGCATGTGTGTAAGTGGGGTGTAAGTAATGAGGGGCGTGAATGAAAGACGCAGGGCAGGGGTGTTGATCTTGGTAGCAAGTAGGGCTAGAAAGACTCATCGACACACTTGGTATGACAAGAAGAATCGGCGGGGTCCGGCAAACCCTAGAAAAGGCTAGTGATAGGGTTTCATGGTGACGTTGATCGCCCATAAAAGTCCAAGTTGTCAATAGGAATGATTCTTATTTGCGTACTGCTCATGTAAAATACAGACACATTGAATATTGACTACAGCACTCAATTTGAATATTCTTTACATAACCATTGAGTGGCTTCAAAGCCTCGGACCTGTTGGCCGAGCCCAAAATGGCAAAACTGTTAGGGTCTTGACCAACCCTTACTCATTAGGTCTCGGCAAACTTCTCCGAGGAATTTCTTTTTTTCTTCTCCCTTTTTTTCTTCCTCTCGTCGTGATCAAGAGAATTTTCATGGCTTTAGCGATCCTTTCACTTGCTATTTTTGTGGCGTGGCTCACTTGTTCTTTGGTAGTGGTCAGCGAGAAACTCGCATGAACAAGAATCTTGCCCTTCCCATCTTCCACACAGAGTCAAACAAGGGAAGCCCGGCTCCGAGACAACAGGACAAAGGCCCGGAGCACAAGGCCCGATAGCCCCGTGACTTTTAGTTAATACTAATAACAATTCCCTAGACACCCGCAGGCTAATATATGCCGAAAATGGCACCTTCACACCAGCCTTCGCAACCGGCAAGGGGTGTGGGCAGTCCCGGTCCTGGGCCGGGTACAAACGCCGGGGTCAGCAAGTCACCAAGCCGCACGCGAGATGCTAGCTTTACAGCGTACGTTTGGTCTAGCGATTTTATACAGCTCAATTTACTTGCATATTGTTGTATACTTGAATTCACCTACTTTGTCCTTGCTTTCGACTAATCCTACGGCTCTCATCTAGGTGCTTGACTTGCCGGTCTAAGAAAGTCAAATGTTCTGGTGGCAATCCGTGCCAGTACTGTAGTAAGCGCGGGCTAAACTGTCAAGCCACGGCGCCGGGACAACGGCGCGCGTATTCCGTAACGTATGTTCCTTCTTACCTTGCATGGCTACTAAACATGTAGCCCCTTCTCATGTCTCCAGCTCAGCTTGCTGACTAGCTGTTGCCCATCTCCATCCTACAGTCGTATCCAAGAGCTGGAAAGCCGCCTCGCTGAGTACGAGCGGTCTACTTCTATTGCGCCCAATGTGCATGCCGCACCGCAGCCACAGCCACAGCCTCAGCCTCTGGCTTCATCTGTATCACAGTCTGCATCACAGACACAAGCGTCACCACAGACTCCATCACAGCCCTTATCACAGGCACAACCACAGTCTCGGTCTAGGTCTCAAGCGCAGTCGCGGCCACAGTCCCAGTCTCGCACACCCGTGCAGTCGCAGACCCATACTCCCCATGCTAACCATGCCCACTTGTCTGTGGTGCAGACACCCTCACAGCAGCAGAGCAAGCACAATTTGCTGCTTGCTGAAGTTGAGAAGGAGTGCCCGTCGCGGAATGACTCTCCGGATTCTAGTAAGTCGCTATTCGGGTTATTTGCCTGTCTGCTGCCGTTGCTTCATTTTGGGCATAGAAATGGACTAGTCTAACTCCCTTCCGCAGCAATTTTCGCTGATGCTGCCCTAAGCTCTAGCCATAACTTCGGCTCACGTGTGGAAAACATCTTTAATCATCGGTCAACTGTTTGCTGCAGCGGCCCGGGAAGCGCCAATAGTGCCAGTGGGCCACATAGCGGCGGGCCTGTGACACCGCTGAGCACTGGCACTGGGGGTGCAATAGACGCGGCACACGCGCCTCGGCGACCAGCCGACTTCCCCGTGTTGCCGAGCGAGCAGGAGGCGTTTCAGCTGCTGGATGTGACAATGCTGCATCTTTGTCATATTCAACATCATTTTGACGCGCGACTGTTTGCTGACAAATTGAGCGCTTTCTATGGCGCCCCGCCACCGCCGGATCCGAATTACTATACCTCTCCGTGGGTAGTCGAAATACTTTTGTTGCTTGCTGTTGGAAAGCTGCTCTCTGGCACGTTTGAATATGAAGACGAACATGGGCGCACGATATCGGAGGACCTACCCGGAGCTGAAATGTTTCGCTATGCACATGCAAATATGCCGAATTTGAGCCATATGTTGAGCTTGGAGGCGCTGGGAGTGGAGTTGTTGGCATTGACAGCCATGTATTTGCAGAACTCGGGACGAAAGGAAGAGGCTTATGTATATGTGAGTACAAAGATACGAGGGAGACGTAGAAGCAGCCAACTAACGCCACAACAGATTAGCACGGCTCTTAGGCTATGCCTGACGCATGGCTACCACATGGCATCAACTAAAAAGCCAATTCTGCGGAGCGAACGGACACACATCAATCGGCTGTGGTGGACGGTGTATATGCAAGAGAGGTAAGCTTTTTCGTTACTTCACCATAGCAGAGTACCCGGAAGGAAAACTAACTCTCTCTTCCTAGACGAGTTGCTGCTGCTACCGGCCAATGTTCCAGCATCGCTGACGAGGCCATTGAAATCCCCCTTCCAAGTAGTGCGCCTGGATTCTTTCATCCTGGAGGGTTGTGCACCACCATCAAGATTGCCCGCGTCACAGGACACATTATGCGTGTGTTGTATGGGCCTGGCCTGCGCACAGAGGAGCAGTTCGTGCCAAACGTCCAGGAGATTGTGCGCCAGCTGTATGATATTTCTAAAGAGATTCCAGCCGAGTTGATGGCAGATTATCACGGCGTTGACCCGGATGTGTCGTTTCGCACTGTAGCGAGTTTGCATCTGATGTTGTATCATGTAAGTGAATTCTTGAATAAGACTCATCGGAAATGGTGTTGTAAAGACTCTAGAGCTGCAGTAGACTCTGCTAACTGATTTTTGGTGGGTAGACCATCATCCTTACTATTCGACCCATTCTTTTACATGTAGCCCAACTGATTCTTAGTGGCCGTGGGCCTAAGGCCGAGCAGCTTTCGACATCGCCCCTGGGCAAATTGTCGCGTACATGTACCGAAGCAGCTAGGCGGTCTTTGCGGGTGTTAGTAGCTTTACAGAAGCGAGACATGATGTGTATGTATACCCAGACTTCCTTTTTGATCTGAGTGGGCTCCTTTCTTCGTTCCCTGCTAATGTTTATGTGCGGTAGTATCCTTTGGATTCTTTGACTCCGATGCTCTCTTCTCTGTGGCATTCATCCTTATCCTAGCGGCTGTGCTCGACTCGCAAGAGCCAGGTGTGCGAATTAACCAATCGCCTGGACTGGATGACGCGATCGGTGTGATGCAGCATATTGTGTCACGCGGAAACCGCAATGCACTTGAGCGCATTGAGGCTGTGAAGCGCATCTGGCTCAAAGTGTCAGAGTACTTGGAGGGGCAGCAAGCACAGAACAGTAATTCATCTGCCGGCCTGGATGAAGCAGCAGCACCGCAAGCTGAGGCAGCAGTCGATATAGCTGACCGGGCCGCTACGGGCCCGGGCGCAGCAGCGGCTAACGGTATGCCGTATGATGACATACAGCAGCAACAACAGCCACAACAATCACAACAACAACAGGGCGTTGAGTCATTTTTCCAAGAAATGCCGATCCATACGGATCTGCTGCATGACATATCGCATCTGTGGCAGGCACCAGTTGATTTGGGCCAGACGGGCGGCGTGCCAGAGCAGACCAACATGACGATTGACGATAGGTCGTACTTTTCACTGTACATGGATCAGGATTGGACGCTTGTGGGCGAGGGAGAGACCGACTTTGCGGAACTGAGTCGGCAGATTCTTGAGTGGAGCTAGAGCAAGAAATAAAGCGAGACTGGGGTTGATATAGAGATGGTGGGTATAGCGAAAAGGGATAGGAACGAGGGATAGAAAGAAGACTAGGAGCCCATACTAGATAGATGATAGACCGCACGATAGACTATGATCCCCTCTTCACCTGGGACTCGGCTTCTTTTTCAGGCGCATCCGGGACGCTGATCTCGTCTTGTGATTTAGTTTGTGTGTTGACGTTCGCATCAACTCCCCAATCAGAGTTTACCTTGTCCTCCAGCGCATTGTCATAAAAGCCTTGAATGCGGCGATGATGCGCAGCCCAAGCATCTTCGAGCCAGAGGTGATTGTGGCGGCCAAGGTGGATATTTTCCTGGTAGCGAGTGACGTCGTAGCGGAAGCTGTTGTTGCTGCGCAGGGCAACGACGTTGGGCCGTCTTGAGCCATCAGGCTGAACACTAAGATATTTGTCTCCGCCGGGAAAGAGGCTGGTGATCTTGTCCTTTTTGTCCTGTGGGAGGCAGTCCCATGAGTCTCCAAGCAGAAGGATTTCCTAGATGGAAGCAGTGTTAGCACTAAGAACACACAAGTCGTGGCGCAAGGTCAGAAGAAAACATACTCTGAGGTTAGCCTTGATCAGGGGTGATCGCACTGACGTGAAGACGTTGTCCATTCCCCACGCATTATTCCGCCTTGCTGGAGCCTTCTTTTTCGGAGCTTGGTTCCTTGAGGGCTGCTTTGGTTTCAGGGATGACGTCACTGGGACTTCCTGGCGATCGGTATGTTGAAGCGCGGAATACTCGGCGATTTTCGACTGGTTTATAGCCTGACGGGCCGACACTCGGCGTGATGTAGGAGGGCTAGCAGACTGCTTGAAAGGCTTTGTTGGTGTTGAGAGGGCCTTTCTTGAGGCTTTAGACGGGGCGGGAGCGGGAGCGCGAGTCGGCTGCGGGCGTTCATACAATGTTTCGTCTGTGGGCGTTGGGCAGGGTAGTGAGTCGGAAGATATGGGAACTAGACGGGATTCTTTTGTGGACGGGAATGATCGAATCTTGGCTGGTCGTTGGGACAGATTGGTGAAGCTTTCGTCTTCAGGCTGGGCGGGTCTCTTTCGAAGGGCCTTGGTAGGCGGGTTTTCCGACGTGGGGCTTAGTGAAGGGAGAGAGGGGGATGGAGGAGACGATAGAGAAGAGGAAGACATATTAATACGGAGGAGACAGAAGTGTATATGTACGTATGTGGCAATCGAAGTGGATGCGGAAAGAAAGACAACACTGATTAGTTGGAGGCCGGTAGAACGAAAAAATCAATCCTCTTATGTAGCTGGCTGGCTGTGTAATTCTTTGTCTAGATTCGTTCCTGTATTTAATGATCTCTGTAGCTAACGCCACACTTAAGATTGACATTGCGCCACACTTCTGGTTTAAGCTATGGCCAAGTGCCCGCATTTCGGCTTGTGGCTGGCCCATCTTCCCCTTGAGGCTCTGTCTGCAAAGGAAGCCTGTCTTCTACTGTTCAATCTTTATTGATTTCAGCTTTGCTCTTGTTTGGATTCTGCATATTCTTGGTATTATTTTGTTGATTTTTTTGGCCACTATTTCGCCTTTGCTCTTGCTGCGTTGTTTTAGCCATCTGTTTTGTCTTAACTCTTCCTTATCTACTGCCTGGTTATTGTGTTTTGCGCCTGTTAGTCTTGGCCTTCTACGTGTCCTTCCTGGACCATAGCTCTTCATCCTCACAACTATAACCTACTACAATGATTCGATCAACACAAATATCCCGCCTTGACGGTGAGCCATCCATATTTCTGGGCTGAGGGCCGCTACACTGTATCTTCTATATTGACCTCTCCTTGCTAGGCCTCATGCTATGCGCCTCGGTCGACGACGACGCCACGGCTGGCCAACTGACCGAAGTCAAGAACCAAGTCAAGCAAGTACTCCGCAAGCTGACCCGCAACTCGGAGGCGCAAGCGAGCATTGACTCGGGGGATTTGAGTATCCAGTACGTAAAGCGTCTGTATTAGCTGCAACACATCTAGCTAGTCCTGCCACTACTCTGTCGCCCAGCCGCTGACTCTCCCTACTCTATAGCTATCTCATTGAAAGTGAAATTGTATTTGTCACCATCTGCTCGCGCTCATACCCACGCAAACTTGCCTTTACGTACTTGGCCGACATTGCGCGAGAGTTCACCACGACGTACCCCGCACACCAGCTGCTCTCGCCGTCGTTGCGACCATATGCTTTCATGGAGTTCGACACGTTTATCTCGCGCACGCGTGACACGTTCTCTGATGCGCGCGCATCGCAGAATCTCGATAAGCTCAACGATGAGCTGCGTGACGTCACCAAGGTCATGCACAAGAACATCGAGGATCTGCTCTACCGTGGCGACAGCCTCGACAAGATGGGCGAGCTAAGCTCTCGCTTGCGCGATGACAGCAAAAAGTACCGCAAGGCGGCGGTGCGCATCAACTGGGAACTGATGTTGAAGCAATATGGGCCGTTTGCGGGCCTGGGCTTCATCATCTTGTTGTTTATCTATCTCCGGTTCTTTTAGGGATTGCCCGTTTTGCCTTTGTCCTTTTTTTCAGGCGTCTGTCACAATACACATTACATATCACATACAGCATACCCAAGCATGTCTCTTTCGTTTAGTCTATCAGAAATTTTCTACATACAGCAGACAGCAGTAGCAGTGGCCCTAGTCGGCACAACATGGCATGTTGCAATGCGGACGGGCAAGAGCTTAAGAAGCAGTGAAAGGACGAAGGAAATCCGAAGTCGTTTTATTGTCCATATTATACAGTAAGGAAGGTGAAGAAAAGAGCAAATAGGGGGTAGAAGCAGAAGAAAAGAGCAATCGTGATTATCATGACAAAGAGCGACCAAGTAAACCAGACATGAACACCAAAAGTCTAAGGAAAGAGAAACAATAAGAAAAACAGGGCAAAAAAGAAGAAAAGAAAAGAAAATGGGGGAATCAAGAAGAGAAAGAAAAAGAAATGAAAAGAATGATGAGGAAAGAAAAGGGAAGAAGAGAAGAGAAGAAAAGAAAAACTCAAAAAAGTAGCACACAAAAGTATAGCCTTCAAGCCAACACGCATCTGCCTCTATGTTTTTTACATCACCGCGCAGCTTTCTGTTAATCGTGGTAGTCCCACGGCCGGCATCTCCATGGCATAAGGCGTATGGTTCCATAGCAAATGCTCCTCAAAAGATTTTACGCTCTCAAAACCAGGCCCTTCTTCCGTAGCAAACGGCTCTATGTCATCATTGCCCTGGGCAATCTTCTGCTCGGAGTCAAAAGTCTCATCACAGAAACGACATAGGTGACTTGCGCGCCACTCCATGCCAACAGGTGGCGCATGGCTGGCGATTGCCACAGGCGCAAAGACGATGTTCTTCTGCTGGTGTTCGGTTGCGCTAAAGCCGGTGGCCTGCCATTCGGGATAGGGAAGTTCGGGAGGCGTGTCGGAATCAGGGTTGTTGGTAGGTTTCGAGCTGGGGGCTTTGCTGGTAGATTGGGGGTTGTAGCTATATCCACGAGTTGTGTATGTGTAGCCGTGGTTGGTATCGTTGTCGTGGCCATGACTGCTCTGGCTGCCAGTATGACTAGGTGGGGGTGGTGACGCGTTCGATGTACGTGAGCTATTAGACTCGTCATGGATACGCTGTGGCAGTTCCGAGTCTGAATCCGTCCCGGAGTTTCCACCCTGATCCACAGCGGCGGCTACGGCCATATCGTTGGCCTTGAGCGTTGAGGGCATGGACTCAAGGTCGTCCCAGACGATGTATCCATCGCAAAAGTTGCAGACAAAAGCTATGTCGCAGTCGCCAAAGCGCTCAAAGCGGCCGACAGTATTGCAGGCGGCGATTTCATTTAGGCAGTGGCGGCGGTAGGCGGGATCATGGGGGTCCTGGCGGCCAACCCATGCACGTTGCTGGCGATAGACAAGAAAGGCACCAAGACAACGCGAAGTTGATTCGTGCTTAGTGTCGAAGATGCGGCGGGCAGCACGACATTGCGAGTTGTGCAGATCTTGTTGGATGACTCTAGTATCATTGATCCACATAGGGTTGATGGGACCGCCATGACGTATCCACATGCGGAAGACTTCAATGTGGTCCTCAAGACGGTCGTGGAGGATGGCAATCTCGACCAGTGAAGCGCCTAGTGGGAATTGTTAATATGCAAAAGGGAAGTACAAGGACAATAGTGGCAAGGGGGGTAGACTGTGGGTAGAGGGGTGACTTACGCGTCCGATCGTTCGTATAGTAACTCGTACCATCTAGCAAGGTTGGGAGCTCTTGAAAGTCTCTGCGCGCCTCGTCTAAGCATCGCTCCAGGGCGCGGAGCTGCTCAAACTCATCAGGCCCCCAGTTGCGTTTATCGGCAAAGTGAAAAATTTTGATGCCGTCGTCCAGTGTTAGAGCTACCTTGGCCAGGAAATAGCCAAGAGTCTTAGTGCGCAGCTCTCGCTCGCGCACTTGCTCGGGGGTCTCATGGTACAAGCTGGAAGTCTCTATCGAGATGCCGCTGGAGCCATGTCGACCTTGGTCGCTCGCACTATCGCCAATGACAAGGGACCCAAGAGAGTCGGCTCGTGACTCGGGCCGTTTTCCGCGTGGCCGGAGCGCGGGTTTTGGGGTGGCCGCCCCCGGCGTAGTGACCGTAGTAGTCGTCGTGGTGGCAGTAGTAGGTGTAGGTGTAGCTGGTGTGGAAGAGCAGTGATGGGATTGCGGGGAGGATTTTGGAGAGGCCGGTTCGGCCTGAGAAGCAGACATAGATCCCGACGGATGAGCCCTGTAAATGAGAGACAAGTGGGAGACAAACCCCCTACGCTATGGATTTTTATGTGCGATCGTAGGTATTCTTTTGCTTAAACGACAGGGCGAGAGAGACGAGGGGGAAGGAGGGGTCCATACGTCGTCGCAAAATGCAGATGCTGGTATAGGTAGAGAGAAAGACAAGAAAAAAAAACAATATTTGGCCGGATAAAGAGACTAGAGTTAAAAAAAGAACGTGTACGGTTATGAAGGAATGAATGAGAGTTAAGTGAGATAGGTAAGCAGGCCTTGGTTTCTGAGCTGGGAACGTGGTTGTTGTTATGGATTTTGACTTGACGTCTGGATAAATATAGAAGCAAAACAAAAGTAGTGCGAGACAGAATGCCGACCTGTGCAGGGGGACCGATGAGGAGGAGGGGGGCATCGTCTGGATATAAAGAGGAGAGAGCATATTAACGACAAGGAGGGGGGGCTCACTATCAGAACACCCGCTGAAGCCTTGAAACTTGCCGGCTAAAACCTAGCTTCCATTCACTGTAGAGCCTAGTATTTCAGAGAAAGGTCCCCTGTAGAGGCAGCCTACCAGACTTGGCTTAGCTCTCATCCCCTGTTCGTTACCTCGCTTCAGTGGGTGTAAACCCTGTATGTTTCTTGGAGACTCCTCTTCCTACCCTCCTCTATAATAGCTTCTGTTACAGATAAAGCTATATCTGGGGGACAGGGGAATGTTCAAACCCCGGCTAATCGAGTGCGTGCGCAAGCAAAACGATGCGATGTGGTGCGAGTATAGCGTGCGTTGCTAGTTTCTACCCCGTGGCCCCCAGCCTAGTTAGCTAGAAGTTGGAAGCTGGAGCAGGCAAAAAGCCACAGTCGAGCACAGCGCAGCAAAGCAAGCCAGACATACACAGATTCATGTCCGCCCAAGGCCCCGGGCTTGTTAAAGGCAGGACACGAAGCCCATACCTTAATCCCCAGTACAGCCCGTCCCAGGACAGTGGCATGGACCAAGTTTGGTGTCTAGGAACAAAGCACAGAAGCTAGAAAAGACAAAAGACAAAAGGCAAAAGCGTAGCAGAACACAAGAATGGAGAACAGGAAACAGAAAAACAGGAAGAATGGGTTGGGCACAGACCAGGGTTGGCCTATACGTACCAAAGGATTGGCCGACTAGACAGGGAAGACAAGGAAGACAAAGAGGGAGGGCCATGAACTGGGCAAGGCGTTTTTTGTTTTTGCTTTGCTTCTAGCTTTTGCTGGCTGTGCAAGCTGTGTAATAGCGCCGCATGTGGCTACAATCAAATGGCTTGCTTTAAATTCAAGCGGCATCATCTCAAAAACCGTCAAGGCTGACCTAGCCTGGCCCAGCTGTGGCCCACGAAAGCGCAGGTCGTGGTCCTCCAGGTGACCAGAGAAAACAGCACTGTAGCACAGCAGAGACAAATCCCTCGAGCCCAAGCAGCTATGCACCAGCGTCAGCGTCAGCATCGCCGTAATAGCGTATGCAATCTGTAGCTTGCATGCAAATCCATATATGCACCTGCATCTGCAATCTGCAGTCCGTATGCACCAATCCAGACACAATCACATAGCCGGCGATGCCACAGCCTATTGGCTTAACAACTGCTCGCTTTGGTGATGGGCTGAGCTCAAACTCAGTTTATCCCCTCCCCTCCATCCATCCATCCAATTACCAAAGAGCAGGGGGTATCACTTCGGCTCTTGTAGGCAGACGCGTCCTAATACCAACAAATACCAGGACCTAGACACAGGGCTAAGTCAAGCCCAGGGAAGCCCTCCACTTCTGTGTCCCTGTCTTGTCTGCATTTTCGTTCGCTGTTCCTGTTGTTCCTGGTTTCTGCCTTTTGGAGGAAAAACAGAGACAGCAAAACCGCTGGTAACAGAACAGGTTAGATGGGCCCCAAAAACAAGTCAGCACAAAGGATAAGAAAATCGAGTAAATATAAGCTCACCGTTCGCTGTGTGCCGGAACGCCTCCAATGCTATGCAGCACAACGCAAGACTTATGAACACCCGAAGG
Organism: Ceratocystis huliohia; assembly: GCA_038382965.1. Taxonomy (NCBI): domain Eukaryota; kingdom Fungi; phylum Ascomycota; class Sordariomycetes; order Microascales; family Ceratocystidaceae; genus Ceratocystis; species Ceratocystis huliohia. The sequence goes on along the minus strand of JAXCEX010000058.1, from coordinate 49,634 downwards.
TTGTGATCACAAACCTGCACCATGGGCGGATTTCCAAATGACTAATCACTGACATCATATTAATCACGTGATACATAAACTCACCACTCACTAGCTTGTGCAACTTCATCTCTTCTTAACGTTCGCCTCACTATCGTTCTATCCGTCCGTCGTCCTTTGTCTGTTTGTTTTCCCTAACCTCTATCGCCACTTCCCTCTTTCGCCTCCCACCCACTTCCTGAAACCAACCGTGCCGTTCACACTATCCAACAAACACCTCTTTCCTCTCCACATCCCTGATACATAATCCTTTATCCACGTGGCTCGGTCCCATCTCCGCTCCGGTCAACACTCCGACTTCGCCACTATACTGTTCAACTTGTCACAAGTGCGCAGGCTGCAAAGGCTGGGCCTGCTGTATCGAAAAAGGCCAGCCTCATTATCAGCCCGTGCCAACTACCAAGCTTGGACCAGAAGACCAGTGCACCGACAGGCCTTGATGCATTGCGATAACTTGAACTTGGCTTTTTCCTCTTGCTCTTTGCGTGTCTTTGTTCGTCCCCAATTTACCTGCTTCACTAGCCCTTGGCTCCTATGGCCACGCTGCGGGTTCAGCTCCTTAATCACGTGATGCCAGTGCTTCCTGGCCATCTCCGGCCCGTGTGCTAGTGCAGCGGATGTTTTGCCATTTCTTGTAAGGGTGTCGGCTTGGCCCGTTGAAATGAAATGTAAATGATGTAGGCGATTTGCGTGTAGCCCTGCATAGATCGTATTGAACTTTCTATGAGCTTCCTTGAGGCTTCCTTCAATAATCACACCGTTGTTCATGCATCTTCTTCAAGGGAGTCCACCCCTCCCTTCTCCCCCCTCCCTGGATCACTTTTTTCGTTTTCTCGCCTGGCACCTCCGTGTGATCTACCAGGAAGCCCTAGGCCGACCCATGGTTCTTACAATATCTAACCTCTCGCTATGCCGTGTCATGGGTCCCAACCAGACATATGGTACCCAACAAACACCGAGCCATCATGGAAGTCTAGCACTGATCGCCTGCCTTGTCTTGGCTGGAAATGCTTCTAGAATCCAATAACCAGTCCATTGTAATGGCATGGCCTATCGCGCTGCAACTAAACCCAGCCACTGTCTGGCTTAAGCTCTGGCTTAAGCTCTGAAGAATATCTGCACCGCCTCCAAAGCGGGGTCCTTTCTCTCCGTTCTTACCTCTTTATCTCTTCCCCGTGCTGGGCTACGTTGCTCTTCTGAGTGCTCTGAGCGATATGTATACAGCCACATTTTGTGTGTTCGTGCAATGTCAATAAAAATATGCTCATTAAATTATCTGTGTTCTTCGTACGTCTGAAGCTTCACATAAGCGGTGGCCACTGTAGAATATCTGGGTCAACTTTAAGTAACAAACTCCTTTCATAGAAGCAATTTTCTAGCCTTTTGTTACACAAAGCTACTATATCCGCCACACTCAGAACAAGTGTGGCGTTGTGCTGCAATGAGTGTGGCTGAAGCTCGATATTTGGTAACCTGGACTTTGCAATCTATTCTCATGCCCTGTCCGTCCGGCCATCTACTCCGATATTCGCCTAATGCACGGCGTCATACTACTAACATCTTTGTTTGCCGTACTCTCATATAAACAACTTGCAACATAGCTACAAAGAGCTAGAGTAAATTCTTGGCTTTTCATCCAATCATGCCTGAACCAGAGGCGGCTCCAGCTAGGGCTGAAGGCGGAGTATGTGTCTCTTTCTATCTGCGCTAACCCGTACTTCATCTTATTAACACGCATGCTAATTTTCATTTGTCTTGTAGATGTCCCTCTTTCAACGGATTCTTCTTGGCGGTTCACTCTACTTTGCCCTCAACGCTGGTGTTAACAAGTTCTTTAACAAAGGCCAATCCGCCGTGCAAGTGCAGGACGCCTCAGGTCGCACCATTAACGTGCCTGGCAACCTCGACACCATTCCCGCATATCAGCTACGCCCTGCAAGCCTCGACGAAGGCGCGAAATATGCTGCTGTTCCACGCAAGGTTGCGCCTATCTGGCCAACTGACAGCCTGCTTGACATTGTGGTGACCGTATCTCCTACGTCAGCCATCGCCCCGTTGGATCGCACACCGCCCGAGTTTATTGCCCTCAACGAGTCTGCTTTCCATCTCGGCGATTACTCCGACCAGCGCATCATTGATGCTGAGTTCCCCGTGCCTCGCGCTGTCCAGCGCAACGGCACTCTGTGGGGCCACTTCTATGTCGGCCTCTCCGGAGCCGAAATTGACCCCACCAAGCCGGATTTCAGCCCTGCCGAAGCCTACCATTTTGCCTACCCGCTGACCCAGTACTTGCCCAAAAAACGCGAATCTCGCACGCGCAACCTCCTGGACGATGCACCTCCCACACCTGAAGAGCTATTGGCCGAGGAGGAGCTGCGTAAACAGGGCCCTCTAATTGCTTCGTACTACCATCCAAATGTCTCATTCGAGTTCGTTCCTGACTTGGGCATTATGGACTACGCCCAAGCGCACTTCTCCGCCCGTGCTTTCACGGTTCTAGAGTCTACGGGCGCCCGTGATGGTAGCGGCCAGAACAGCTGGTACTGTAAGTAGCCCTCAGTTTTCCTTTTTGGAAACTCACGTATTGACCCACCGTCGTCCCTTTCTAGATCCTGTCCTCTTTGTCAACCAATTCTGGCAACTCATTGAGCACATGAGTGTCGTCAACGAAACTGTCACTACACTACCCATCCACATAAATCTTAACAACATCGCCTCATGGAAGTTCAAAGCCATTTCGTCCATTGAGATCAGCAATAAAGAGACCCTTCGCCGTTCAGCTTGGGGTCAAACAGCGCCTGGTGGTGGCGATGGTACGGAAATCGAAATGATCAAGAATGTGCTTCTTGACAACAACCCGGTTCTCCTGGGTATCACGGTGCTCGTGTCCATTGCACATATGATTCTTGAGACGCTCGCCTTTGGATCTGATATTGCACACTACCGCAAGAAAAAGGACAACGTCGGCATTTCAGTGCGCTCTATTCTTGCCAACGTCTTTATGCAGACCGTTATCCTGCTCTACCTCATTGACAACTCGCAAACCACTAGCTGGATGATTCTCGGCTCGCAGGTTGTGGGCATTGTCATTGAGCTATGGAAGATCACCACTGTTGTCAACGTAGTTGTCCAGCCCGCTGGTCCCACAGGCTGGCTACCCTACCGCATCGCTTTTGAGGACAAAACTGTGCTATCCGAGACCGAAGAGAAGACCAAGGAATACGACCAGATTGCCTTCAACTATATGTACATGGCTGGCGTGCCACTGCTGTTTGCCTATGCTGCCTACTCACTCATATACGATTCACACAAGTCGTGGTACTCGTACATTATCGCTACTCTTGTAGGCTCCGTCTATGCCTACGGCTTCCTTCTCATGGTTCCCAGCCTGTACATTAATTACCGCCTCAAGAGCGTTGCCCACATGCCCGGCAAGGCCATGATGTACAAGTTCTTCAATACCTTCATTGACGACCTATTCGCCTTCGCCATCAAAATGCCTTTTTTGCACCGACTAGCCACCTTCCGCGATGATGTCATCTTTTTTATATATCTCTACCAGCGCTGGGCCTATCGCGTCGATTACACCCGTGTCAACGAGTTTGGCCAGGGCGGCGACGACGAGAATGATGAGTCTACTGCTACTGCCACGGAAAAGAAAGACGGCCCTGCCGAGATCGAGGACAAAAGTAAGACTGAAAGTGTGGCAAAGGCTACTGGCGCCGACAAGTCTGTTGCTAAAAAGCGCAAGTAAGGTCGGGTCAAATAGCCAACGTCCAATATTTAGGGTTAGAATTAGGATATAAAATGCATGTATGCAAACACCCAAATTGTGTAGCATGACGTAGCCAAACTTGGGTTCCTTTTGATTCACAGGATCATGCAGTTGAAGACCAATCATGTAGTCGCCTATTATCAAATACTATATCTTCTTGGGTCTAACTGGGTGACATCCGCACATGTTACTTTGCCATCAAGGATATACTCTGCCATAACACAGCCGGTTGCTGGTCCGTTCTGGATGCCCCAGCATGTATGTCCGGCGGCGACATAAAGCCCTCCAGTCTTAGTTGGGCCTACTAGCGGGTTTGTTTCGCCATTGTACGGTGTGTGCTGTGGCAGGTAGCAAGCCTGCTTGATCTTGATGGGAGCGCGGCGCAGCGGCGGCGAAATCAGCCCGATATAAGCAGTAATGTCATCACATTGGCCACTGTCGACCTGCACCTGGTCTGCGAAATCAGGAAGTGGGATGGCGGAGTCGGTTTCGCCTGCGCACACGTTAGTTGCGGAAGTATCGTATTAGGGTTGTAGGGCGTTTGAAGGGGTTAGAACTTACCACATGCATACACTTCGCCAAACGGCCGTGCATAGACCTCTGGATCCACTGTGCGCTGGTGCTTTCTTCGCTGCCCAGCTGCGCGGCGATGCGCCGGAACCCACTTGGCTGGGAGGGTGATGCCAGTGAACACTGCGTATGGAGCGACAGTAGCCTCGTAGACGACACTGTGTGCACGCACGCTCGTTATTTGTGCAGCGGGCAGCAGGCTTTTTGTCCATGGGCCAGCGGCGACAACGACGTCGGTAACGTCAGTGAGCATCTTAGTTTTATCGCTGTTGCGCTCACGGTACTCAACAGCCGTGACGCGATCATTAGCTTCATTCTTGACAAGTTTCGTTGCTTGCGTCTGGACTAAGATAGTAACACCGGCGGCTGTAGCCAGCTCAGCCATGGCAGTTGTAAAGTGGAGCGGGTGGACCTGTGCGGTCTTGCCGTCCATGGCATCCCACCATGTGACAGTCTCGAGATCAACATAGTCAAGGTCGGCCGGAAAGTTTTCGGGCGCGAGTTTTGATCGTGCTCTGTCGTCCTGCTTGGGTAGTTTGTTCCACGCTACACCGCCTGTTTCGGCAGCCTCTTCGGCGGGCGATGTGATGGGTGCGGGCGTGGTGGATGCGTTGCCACTATCCTGTGCTTCCTGGAGCGCGGCCATCTCGGGGGTTACGCGCGCACGTACAGTGCCACACGAGACGCTGCGGTAGCCCCATTTTTGGACGCCCGCATGCGTTTGAGCTAGACGAGCGTGTAGGTCAAACGACAACTGGGTGATGCATTCGGGGTAAGCCCACTCGGCTAACAGGCCGCCGGCACGACCTGAAGAGCCGGCTGCAATGGCGCTGGCCTCTAGGATTGTGATGGAGTGTAATGCTGGGTCGTATTTGGCGTGGCGAGTTAGGAAGTAGGCCGTTGTGCAGCCAATGATGCCGCCGCCTGCGCAAGGGATGTCACAGCAGTTGATTTAGAGTTGGTTAGCCTGCGGGGTTGTTGGCACAATTTAGTGGGTCCAGGTAGGCAAGAAGGGCGTACCGACAATGACGATGTTTTTCTTTTGGGTAGACATGAGGGTATAGGATTTTGGTGCAATAGATTTGAGAAGGGTGGAGGGGGGAGACTTAATAGCAGGTTGAAGCTTGCGAGATGTAAGGCGATGCTAAATTGAGGCTTGATTGTGGCAAAAGGTGGCGTATCTATGGAGAGCTAGACCAAGACAGTGGGACAAAAACGGCCGGAAAACAGTCGGGAGAATAATAGCTTGTTAAGCAGCTGCAAAATGAGAAAGATAAGCTTCTATCGGTTTTCATAGGGCTTTACTTAACAGCTTTCTCATTTTTTCTATTTTAATGCTTTGTGTGCTTCTCCGCTTCTACTCTTGGCTGGATGAAGGTATGATAAGGCTGATGGCTTAGCATGATTTAATATATATCTATCTAGCGCGAGGAAGGCTGCAAAGAAGATAAGAAACAGAGCAAGAGCAAGATAGCTTTGACGTCATCATCGCCTGCCCGCCAAGTCCATCCTCTCACACTTTGCGCTTTATTCTGACGCTTATAGGTCTGCCTGTGCATAAGACATCACGCCCTTCCGCCGACAAGGTCCTTTTTCTTTTTTGCTCCTATTTGTTTTGTTTGATTAGACGCTCTGTTGAGTTTGTTGAGCCTTTGGGCTAGTCAAAATAGATTTTTTCCCTTGGCTATGCACCTGCCCCGGTTTTGTTGTGAATCTCGGTGGGGCGGCGGCGGGTCAAGAGCGAACAACAATGTTATGATAAGATAGGCTTGTGTATATCTAGAGACAAGCTTGTCGTCTATTACTCGGTGTGGCTTTCGGTTCTTGCTCTTCTGCAACCTTTCTAGAACGGAACCCATTTCTAGCTCCGCTGTCTTTTTTTTTTTTCGCCCCTTCAGTCTTGTCACTGCATTTTTCTCGCATTCACTATGGCAGCTCAACCCTTACCAAAGCACCTTAACATCGTCGCTGTCGAGAGCAACTATTGCAGCATTCCCCCCCTGAGCGTGCCTGAGGGTTACACATTCACGCTAACGACATACGACCGCTCGACGCCCGAAGAAGTTGCCGAGCGCATCCGCGATGCCGACATTGCAATTACTATTGTAGCACCCTTTACGGCCGAGGCTCTCGCAGAGACTAATTCGCCGCGGTTGCGCATGATTGCCACCATCTCCTCGGGCACTGACCAGGTTGACCTCAAGGCCTGCGCTGCTCGCGGCATCACTGTGCTCAATTCGCCCAACTGCAACACCAACACTGTGGCCGAGCACGCGCTTGCTACGTACTTTGCCGTACGCCGTGCCTTTGTGCCGTGCATGCACAAGCTCAACCAGAACGAATGGGTCCGTACTGGTGTTCTGGTAAAGACCATGTACACCCACGATGCCACGCAGCCGCCTCGCACACTATCCCAGGAGGTTGTGGCCATTGTCGGCTACGGTGCTGTTGGCAAGGCCGTGCAGGCACGCTTTGAAGCCCTCGGCACAACGGTGCGCATTGTCGCGCGCAAGGGTGTAGTGCCGACAGCCGACAGCGGACGCATCAGCTTCGAGCAGGCGTTAGCCGAGGCCACGGTCCTAGTACTATGCTGCCCGCGTACGGCTGAAACCGAAGGGCTGCTTGGGGCCAAGGAATTTGCGGCCATGCGGCCTGATGCGGTCCTGGTTAATATGTCACGTGGGCGAGTCGTCAATGAGCAAGCATTGTTGGATGCCCTGCGTAACAGGGAAATTTCTGGTGCGGGTGTGGATGTGTTTGAGGTGGAGCCGGCGGGGCCGGAAAACTCAGTGCTGGTGGGCCGCCAGGACGAGGGGCTGAATCTAGTACTCTCACCACACACGGCGTGGAGCTCACTAGACACGGTGGAGAACTACCAGCGAGTGTGTCAGCTGAACATTCTGGAATTTGTGCAGGGTACGGTGAACCCGGAGCGGGTGGTGGTGTAGGATCAGGAAGAAAGGGCTGGTGTAGGATATGTACAGGTAGTAGTGAATGGAAGCATGATAATGAAAATCAATGCATAAGGAAGTTAGAGCCAAGCCGCTTCCTCAGAATTCGAGTTACAGATTGCTTAAGGTGAAGGAGGGGGAGAGAAAAGAGGAAGTGGGTTGTTTAATCACAAGATAGTAGCGAATGTAAGGCTAGCGATGATCTGAGTACAGTTCTTTCTAGTTTCCAGGGAAGGGGCAAGGGCTCAAGCGGGGATTTACAGGCGGCTGGCAGTGGGCTACAGGGAGGGGGGGGGCCTAGAGTGGGCTGAGCGGTTCTAGTGGGGGTTAGAGGGGCCATTTTTTTCTCGTACAGGAATGGTGGGGCTTATTTAGAGGAGTCGAGTGCTGTTGCACTGTTCTCTTGGCTTTCCCCTCTTTCGGATGTGTGCCGAAAACAGGGCGCCATTCCGTTGGGCGGGCGATCGACGGGTTCGGCGCCTATCGAGTTGAGCTGACTCCTTTAGATATTTTCTTCATTGTTTTTTTGGAGAGGGGACCGGCGAGCGAGAAGGCAAAAAGCAAGACTCTACACCGAGCTTGTGTAATGCAATTGGGGGGGGGGAGGCTTATCGATGGCTTGACCAACGAGCAATGCCCTTTTATACGTTGCATGCACAAAGATGTGTTAGTCTAGGTGCGTTTCAGGTTTTTTCTCCATTGTTTCCTGCGTCTCTGTTTTCTCTGTCTCTGTGCTTTGTTGTGTAATTCCAAATAGCTGAGTGGACAAGACCTGAGCTTGACAAGACTGGCCAAGACAGGGCGGGCCATGTAGCCATTCTCCCCTGGGACTTCCTCGGGGTCTAGGCCTGAGTCTCAAAATTTCGTGCATAGCATGTACATGCTTAGGCAGGTTCACGCATAGCACAAGTACGCACATACATATATACCGTATGCATACATGCTTAGGTAGTGGCTGGCAAACGGAGCCATTAGTTGGCCCAGTCCGAGGGCACTACGGCTTGTCCTTTGTGCCTTTTCCCGACTGTCTGCATTTCTTTTCTATGGTTTCTAGAGGGAAGTCTCTTCAGAGTTTTTGCAGGAAGGGCTCTGCAGGCTGACCATGCAGATTCTAGGGGCCGTGTAAGGAATGTGTTTTATCGTGTGCACGCCTTGTAGGCGAAGAGTAGCTTCGAAGATGTGCTGGTGGCACTGATGCTACGCTAGAGGGAAGGTTTTGTCTGTGATGTGTAGTGTAGGCACAACCAGGTGTACAGTATGCATGGGTACTTGGGTGCCTAGACATAACAATGTACAACAAGTACATGCTCTCCCCCGCTTTTTTTTTCATTGGCCAGGGCCGAGGCTTTTCAGGACGGATGGAGGACAGTGGCCGCTTTCGAGTGCAGCAAGCAGAGAGATACCAGGCAAGCCAAGCCAAGTCAACTCTAGCCTTTGCGCCCCTCTCTTGCTTGTGTTGTTGTTGGATCGTGCCGCATAGCAACAGACATGCATCGGTCAGAGCCAAAAAAATAGTCAAGAAAGAACCCCGAGAGCAACACACCACACACACACACAGTCGTTACATGTGACACGATAGCCCATGTTGCGCTTCAGCAATCGTGGACAGAGAGACCATCTGGCACCAGCCCCGCCTAGCATGTCGCCAGCACTTGGCAAACAACAGGATGGGGCGCTGCTTTTGCCAAGTATGTAGTTCGCCAATGTGGGTAGGGAGGTGGGACTATCAGAGTGCCAGTTGAACAGCAAGCTAGGTGGTTTGCTCTGCATTTAACTGGCCTGAGCTTTGAACAGCGAGAGGGGAGGGGGAGGGGAAGGCTTTCTCTGATGAAGAGCGCGGAAGATGGAAGAACGAAATAGCTCCCCAGTCTGCTACTAAGGGTGGACTGGCCCATCTGTCTTGTTCATGGCTCCTTCGTTCCCTCTTCCTTTGATCTGGCTGGCTTTGTCATATATTACCGCCGCCTCTCTTTCATGTAAAACAAAAAAGGCAATAAATGACAAATAAATTATCATCGCAAAAGAAGAGAAGAATAGGGCACCAGAGATCTAAATCCTTTATTCAGCCAAATCTCTTCCTTTTTCGCTTCATTTCATTTCTTTTTTTCCAACCCTTTTTTTTTCGCTTTATTCACCTTCTTTCCTTTCTCTCTTTTCCTTCTTTCCTTTCCCATTCTCCCTCCCATTAGCTTCGACCACATTCCACCACCGACCGAATCAAGAAGCTACGAGAAAACAGGCAAACACAAACGAACAGATAGAAGAGAATTACTTCGTTTCCATTTTAGTCCTATTTTTTTTTTCAATTCTCTCCCCACAAATACATTGCCGACGTTCTGCTCGCTCTCAGTGTCGGACCATCTCTGCGTGTATCTTGTATCTTCTCTTTTCTCTTCTTTCCCCTCCTACCTTTGCTGCGTTTCTTGCCTGCTTGTTCCACCAAACCCGCCGGCCATCTCTCCATTTCCATCTCCATCTTGAGCTCAACCAAAACAGCCCCCCACCCCCCATATTATAAACTCTCTCTTTTTTTCTTCTTTCTACCTTCCATCAGCTCTTTGCTCCTGGCCTAGCTTCTGTCCGGGTTTTTGTTTCCTCGCTTGTTGTCTTTTCAAATCGATTTTCTCTCGAGTAAAAGTCAGATCATCTCCGTCTTCGTCTATTCCATACTCCACACCAAGCAACACGCTGCCAATTCGACGACATGACCGCCGAAACCTTTTACACCTTTAAGCCCCGCGACAGTCAGTAGCTCTTTTCTCTCCCCTCTTCTTCATTCATAAACTAACCCCTTCTTTTCCATCTCTCGCAGAAAAGGGCGTCCCCTACGATTTTGAGCAGTTCAAGGGCAAGGTTGTCCTTGTCATCAATACTGCCTCAAAGTGTGGCTTCACCCCACAGTATGCCGGCCTCGAAAAACTCTACAAATCACTGCGTGCCGACTACGGCGATGACATTCAATTCCTAGGCTTTCCCTGCAACCAGTTCGGCTCCCAGGAGCCCGGTAACGATGACGAGATCCAGAGCTTCTGTCAGATCAACTATGGTGTGACTTTCCCTATTCTCGGAAAGATTGATGTGAACGGCGACAACACCGACCCTTTCTACTCGTGGCTCAAGGACCAGAAGTCCGGCATGCTTGGCCTACGCCGAATCAAGTGGAATTTTGAAAAGTTTCTGATTGGCCGTGATGGGCATGTTATTAACCGCTGGGCCTCAACTGCGAAGCCTGAGGCTCTGAAAGAGCCCATCCTAGAGGCCCTTGGAGTCAAGGCCTCTTCCGGTGCGGATAGCACAGCTGAAGGCGAAGCCGATGCCAAGCCCGAGCTCAAGTCTGACAAATCCAAGCCCAAGCCTGACGAATCCAAGCCCAAGCCTGACGAACCCGAGCCCAAGTCTGAAGACAAGGCCGAGTCCAAAATTGACTCCGCTGCAACCCCCGCTGGCCCCGACTCCCAATCAAAGTCTAATTCTACCACCAGCGCTGCGGCATCCAAACCTGAAGATACCAGTTCAACAGCCGAATCCAAACCCGAAACGCAAGCATGAATTTCCACGACCACCAACAAAACGAACAAACTACAGATGCTTCGGGCAAGGGATATTTGGAGGGGGGATGATGGAGCCAACGACGGCATACAATACAGGCAGTAGACATGAGCAGCAAACATAACATGGATGCCTCGGCTCGGCTCGATGCGGATTAACACGGCATGAACACCCTGCTTGTTGCTTGCTACACTGCATTGCTCACTGCATGTGCCATGTGTCATCTGCACGCTGCATGACTGATGCTGCATAGGGCCTCTTGCCGGCTGTCTACCTGTCTATTTCTTGTTTCCGACACTACCAACATCAGCACCAATAAGAGAAGCAGAAAACAGCAGACGGACGCGCGGAAGAGAAGCCAGAAACATGGACAGCAACATCAACATTTACTACATCTACATCTACAACTACAGCTACAAACATACGCCTTTTTTATGATTTTAATTCCCGGATTCCTTCTTCTATTTCCTATTCTTTTTCTCACACCTTTCATCTATTTTTCTTTTCCTTGCCACTTCTCTCTTCTCTCCTCATTTTTTGCGTTTGTATATGTTTAAAGATATCCACAGTTTTTGTCCTTAAGCAGAAAAAGACAGAGAAGTCAATACGTGTGACTCGTGATTTGTGGTGTATGATCGGTGATCTGTAACGCAATGTGACAGATGTACTTGTCAGCGTAACAAGCCAGGCGTTGTAGAGTGTTCTGCCTGGGGAGTACTTGTGCCTGCAGAATAGCGCCCCGGCTCAGGCTTGGCTGCGCCTTTTATCCCAGTTAATTGAGACATAAATCCAGTTCATCATTGAAAACACTTTTTCTACAACCAAGTCTTAGTCAGCTACGTCTGCCTGGAGCAACAACTTGGGCTTTCGAAATGGAATGAAGTCATAGTATTTAACATCTGTGTAACCTTGCAAACGCAGAGATATCTCAATAAAACCCCTACTTCTTTTTTGTTGTTTCTTCTGCTCCAACCTTATCTTCTCTATTCATGCGACCTTCGAACCCCAGCCATACTCAGCTCCTTGCATTCTAGTTATCCGTAGTTTTTCCTTGTTCCTTTGTTGGCCAACTTCTAGCTTTCGTACTTCACGAGGCAATATGTTACCAGGTCGATATATAGAGCCTAACATCAGACTTGCTTAGGGCACAAAAGCGTTACTCATCTACATGAACATCGAGCTCTTTCAACATCTCAAGCTTTGCAAACCACCGCTCCACCCAGAATCCACCAAGGAGTCGATTCGGAATGCAGGGCTTTAACGCACGGGGAGAAGAAACAAAAAGGAATTGTGTACGAATGGAAAACGAAGTTGGTCACAATACAATAATTCTTTAGTAGTAACCTCTTATAGCCCTTTGGACTAAGCAAGAATGCCTCTACTAGATGACGGCCATATGACATCACTGTAATCTTCGTATTGGCGATGGGAGCATCGCGTCTGGTCCTCTTTTCAAACTCTTTCATTCCAGCCATTGCCAATACCGCCTGCCGCTCACGTGTCGATTGTAGTACCAAAAGGCAGCAACATCGGCTAGCCCTACGCAGCCCTGACCACGAGAACGGTGAGGCTAGGAAGAGAGACAGTCTGCCTATAAATAGAAGCTCTGTGCTTCAATTAGTGTATGGAAAGCTCGAGGTACCAAGGCAACATATTAAGCCAAACCTGGACTTCATGGACCATATTTAAGCAAGGGATAGAAATTTGGGCTGACTGGCTTAGGGGGGGTAGGACTAACGAAGAAAAAACCCCAAAAATGCAAAGATGCAAAGCAGCAACGTGAGAATGATGCGCGAGCTGTCATGTCTCAACAAACGTCTCTGTGTGTAGGCATGGCTGTGTAGAAAATTGAGTCGTATCAAAAAGGGCCTATTAGGAGCATAGGCATTATCCCAAATCGATTTGGAAGCACCCAGATGATGCTACGGAAATCAATCCAAATGGGTTTACCCACTGCCCGAGTACAGCCTTGCCTCATGTCATACCACACTAACGACAGCCTTCTCTAGTGAAAAGATTGGTATGCCCACTCAATGACTTCTCGAGAAGACGAAACTCGAAATAAATGTCCGACTTCATCAAAAAGTAGATCGTCATGTCATGTAGATGAAATGGGGCAATATTAGCTGTCCATTTTCCTGTCCAGCATGATGCTTCTTTTTTGTGCCTGTCGCCGTCATGACCATCTAATGACTTCTCTCTTCTTACTACGTGCCAACCGATGAACCAGCCTTTTCTTTCGTCCGCTAACCATTTAATACGTCCTGACGTTAGAGACTACTAGTGGTTGGTTAGGTCGCAGTGATGTAGTATCTATATCCATATCCCATATCCCCCCCATGCAGTGTAGCTATTCGGGAAACAGTAGATCTATCTATCAGAGTTAACTTCGCTTCACCAGACAACACCACGCGCGAATAAGTTTTATGTGCCCGAGCTCCCATACCGACTTTGTGTACATGCTGGTAGATATTTCTCAGCTGGGTCTCAAGACAGCACGCACACAGGGCGGCATTCGCATCCTACAGCAAAGGACAGATTCTAAGGATACCCGCATTCTTTTAAAGTTTATGGTCAAATGGACTATTTCTGTAAGGCTGATTTCTATAAATGCCAATATAGTGGCTTGATCTGACGGCCTGCAAAGTGAGACTATGTAGGATGGACATGGGCTATGTGGCAAGGCAGTGTGGATTAGCCTCTATCAGTTTGTCTCGCAAGAAAAAGGCTGAAGGTAAGAAGCGCAATTACGGCAAAAACAAAATGAATTCAAAGAAGATCGATAGGAAGGTCAAAATCCCTGAAAAAGCGACTGCAGTCAATATCTCTAGTACGGGCAAAGTTACGATGGCCGCAAACAACGACAGTCATGCACCAGAAGATCAACCAGGCAAGTCCAAAGACCGAAAGGACTACCCGCATGCTGCAAGGGTAGCGCCATCCAAGCCCTAGAACAACTCACCAAAGATTGCAGACTGACGTTGCCTGAGCCAAGATAGAAAATAAATCATTTCATCCGCTGCCTTCTAGCTTTTATGGCGTATCTAGATGCTCGGAATCAGGTTTCAGTAGGCTGTCAAAATTGAAGCTGGGCCCGTCGTAGTTCGATATATCACAGTGCAACGGTGCGGCTTCGGTCTCGGAAATGTTAACGCAAGATGCAGCCGATAGACGAGCCGTTAAAGGCAAGGAGCCAAGGCCAGATGGTTCAGGATATAGTATCCAACCCGGATGCCGACCATTGCTAACTGACAGCGCACATACTTGCTATAGGCATCTATTACAACGGGAGATGGAATAGAAATGACCGCGTAGATTGCAAATTACCAGTTAATTATTCTTATCCCTGGTCAAATACAAGTCAGAAGTGCATCAAAGTCGCCATATGTTGCCACATGTGTATAGAGCACTCTTCCGCTAATCCCTCGAACAACTTGATAACACAGGCCAGCAAGCAGCTATTTTCATTCTCTACGACAGAAATACAGTCAATGAATGGATAAACAGATGCGCCCTGTATAAATTCTATAGGCATGCTCACAACAGACTCAATAGTCAAGCATCGAGCGAAACTCCCCCAACTGTTATTATTGCGTCAGCTTTTTCCCCTTAGCCGATTTGTCTCTGGTGGTCTCGGTAGCAGGGGTTGAAAGCGAGCTGTACACAGTTTTGAGGACCACCAAATTCACATTACCATGTTCTAGATCATGTGTCTGACAGGCAGCAGTCATCATAGCAGAGGCAGAGAACTGGTCAAGATGGATGTCCATCTTCAAGGGACTCTAGCATTGTATAACTGCCATAGCCTTTTTCGCTTTGTTAGCTTGAGTTCTATTCAGCGGTTCTCTACCTCCGAAGTAGTATTAGTACAAGATTCATTATCAAATTACTCGAGTGTATAGCTCTGGTCCCCAAAGACATCTACATTTACTCTAACAAATGGCAAGGAGGGGGGAAATCCTAAAGAAATGCGTGGTCAGTTGGTGAATATAAGGAATGAGTTGCGATGATCAACTAGGCCAGTTTCAGCCGACAGCTGATGCCGGGGACGGGGGATATATTTGATAAGAGGCTTGAAGCTGTGCTGTGCAAAGGAAAAGGACCTATCCAAAGGCCAGCCGGGAACAAAGAGACAAAGAGTTGATAGTAGAGAGCAACTAGCAGGTCAGCCTGCTACTATGGATAGAGCCGCTTTATATTTTGTTAAAAGTCGGGATATACAGGAAAAGCAAAACCACGAAAACAAGCTTCAAAAAAGTCAAACATGTGCTAGAATATGGTGACGTTGACATGATCTTCAAAGGTCTGAAATAAACAATGAAAACATAGTTATCAGTAGCTTGAGCTTCGACCATGGAAGAGGACATCAAAATAGAGTAATCAAGCACGGAACATTGTTCATTAAGGTTGTATGTATTATGTACAATGAAATCAAGTGTGTGCTTAAATTAGGTCAGGTGCCAAGCCTTAAGCCTAGGATAGATATCAATGTGCTAAAATGACCTTCTTTACTCGATGTAGTGGTCCTTTAGATTTCTACGGTAAGGTCTTTGCCATTTTGCGCATACGTGCATAGAATATGTGTCAAGTGCGCCACGCTGCTGCACATTCTTAACCTCACGCAGTTTGGCATCTATCCAGTGCGCCTCTGGTTAGGGTTATATACAGCCTTTGCTTTGCGACAAATTCCAGGGTCACGTGCATCTTTGTGCGTGTTGATGAGTTTCCCAGCATTCTAACCACAACCATCGAAGGTTAAATGTTAATGCATCTTCCTGATTTCGCCATCAAGGTACTAGCCTACAAGGAACAGAGTCTTTGTCTCTTTTCGACACTTTCAATGCCTCTTTCTACTGTTTTTATCATCAATACCCTACATCCGCCACCTTGAGACCAGAACCACTTATGGCCTATACTGACCTGCCACTACAATATAGCCAAGCTTAAGGCAGTTGAACGCTTTCAAAACAGCTACCCGTGCTGCGATTGACCTCCCTTCCAATAAAGCTGAAAACCTTGCATCATTCGAAGACCTACACAAATATGATATGCCAATTGTCTTGAAGATGTCCACGCTCTACCAATCTTCGCTCAACTCAGCCAGGCTGGATTCAAGCTAGAAATCTGCCAAGATCCAGGTTAAACTACGCAAGTCTTGAAATCAATCTATATTTAAATCTTGTAGTCCGGGACCATACTTACAAAAGGCAGTTAGTGTAACGGGCCGTGGTTTCACAAAACCATATGGCACGCGTTGCTTCATGGCCTTTGGGTCCCAAGCGGTTCTGAGGACTGAACATAAGGGTATACAACCCTGGAGCTGTCTCAGCAGAAGATCAGGTTCAGGTTCGAACAGGGGATGGCCTGTCTTCTCAGAGACTCCTCCAAGCACTTGACACGGAGAAAAGAGAGAAAACAAAAGAAACAAGAGAAAGAATGAGCCAAGATCTTTTGTTGTTGGCTAACCAAAAGTTAAAAAGAGGAGACCCAAAAAAAAACTCTCTTTTATTGGTTATCTATGAGAGATGGAACGCCATGGCTGTGAAAAGAGACCGGGGGCTCGCTCGGCTGTCGTGGCTGGTATGACGAGAGCCGAGGCAGGGCGAGAGAAGGAGAAACAGATAGACAACGTTGCAAAGCCACAGTAGGCTCTCGTGTTTTTGTTGTCTCTCGTCTGTCAGCCAGCCCTGCTATGGGGGGGGGGGGGGGGGGGGTGTTTGTTTTTTGTTTTGTCTTCCTTTGTGGTTGTTGTTGTGTTGGTGGGTGTTGGGTCTGCCGGAGCTGGGGGCGGGGGGGGTGGGGTGTTTGTCTGTTGTCTTGTCTTGCCTTGTATGACCTGCGCCTATTCTCAATGACGCCATCTTCCCCGTCTTTTCCCTTCTCACCCACGTGAGAAAGATGCAAGGGCAAGACGGAGAGAGAAAGACAGCTAGCAACACAGACACAAAGACATATCAAATACTGGGCTTCGTTTGGCCTGTCGCAATATTGACTTTCTAAGCGGGCTTGGTGCTTGGTGGGTCTACGCTTGACTGGAGACAATGACGACGGCTCATAACACCGGGTCACATCTAGTAGCAAGCAAGCACAATGACTAGCCGGCCGGGGATCATCGTTCTATATGATGCTGGCCTGCCTGCCCTTATTTTTATACACATCTCCTCCCCTCTTCACTTCCATTCTTCTCGTCTCCTCTTCCCTCCATTATTGCCCTATTCCCTGTCGTCCTCGTCAACTAGAACCCTGCTCCTTCATCCTGCCCGCCCCTTGACTGGTCTTCGATTTAACTAGACTTTACTACTTTTGGGTGGTTCTTTTGCTTGGCCTGGTTTTGATGCCGAACAGCTTAGATGCACTTTTGCTCGACTTGGTACCTAGCAATTAGCCGCCAGCAAGTCTAGAACTATAGACTGGCCAGCAGGTGAGAAGAAGACCAACAAAGCTGCGAGGACGAGATACCGAGCCCAATTTATTTATTTGTGTGCTAAAGAGGTTGCTAAGAGGTACCGAGCGAAGGACCTGCCTTAGTGTTGAACTGCTTCTTTCCTCTCCTTCTCTTTCTTTCTTCTTTTTCCATTATTTTTCCTTTTTCTTTGATTAGCGTGCTGCTTCTTTCTCTATCTTGCTTTCCATTTCCATTTTCCTTTCTCTTTTCTTTCCTCCTACTAGCCAACAAAAATATGACCGCCGCCATCTCCTTCCCTATCGCCTCCCCCGCTCCTTCCACCGCCACGACTAAAGCTACACCCACACCTACACCCACAGCCACCGCCGCCTGCAAACGCCGCCGCCGCCGCCGTCGTCCGGCGCCTTTAGGCCGTGGGGCTTCTGACGACTGCTTTGCATGTGCTAAAAAGAACCTTGTGTGCGATCGCCGTCGGCCCTACTGTGAGCAGTGCCTTGACGCTGGCACTGAATGCTCTGGCTACAAAACTCGCCTGACCTGGGGCGTGGGAGTTGCATCGCGCGGGAAGCTACGCGGCTTGTCATTGCCGGTGGCTAAAGCAAAGGCAGAGGTACAGACGAAGCAGCAGCGAATACCGGCTGTCAAGCATGAGGAATCGACTGCTGCTTCTAGTAGCGCCCCTGGGTCCGGGCTTGCTCCTGGCTTTATATATGACTCCCTGCCGACACCAGAGTCTATTGAGGCTTTGATGATGTCCTGGGGGTGGCAAGAAGAACAACAGTACCAGAACCAGCCGCAGACTCAGTTCCAACCTGATTCGCGCTCGCATTCGCCCTACCATGTGCAGTGCCCGCCTAGCCCCGTCATCTTCCGGGACGGTTACACCAGCCATAGCTCGTTCTCAGCCCCACGACTATCTGTCTCTTCATCCTGCTCTTCATACCTTTCAGTGTCTCCGTCGACTTGCACATTCCCGCCAACCCCACTCTCCTCGTCGCTGTCATCGTCGTCGTTGCCTGGCTCTGCATCTTTCGCTGCAGCTTATTCTCCTGCTGTAGCATATGGCTCTGCTAGCAGTGGGGGCGCAAATATGATGGCAGACTCAGGCGTAGATATGGCTGAGGCCATGCTAGAGGCCAAGATGCTTGAAGGTTGTGGCGATCTGCCGCTGCAGCTCCGGATGTCACTGGGTCAGACCTCGGAGTTGGTTCCAGCTGACGTCTATGATCCTTTGGGCGCGCTCGGGAACTATACCGACTTTGGTGGGCTCATAATGGACGAGCATCTAGTTCCAAGCCTAGATGCTATTGGCCGCACCCAGGCCGAATCCCGTGTTTATACACAGCCTCAGCCCCGGACTCGGTGCTATCCCATGGACCATGCGTACTACATGGGGTAGTAAGAAGGCCAGGGTGCTTTTCTCTTTCATTTCCTTTGTTTTAAGCGCTTATTTGGTACTGTTTTCGGGTCTGGAGTTCATCATATCGGCGTTGTTCCATAGGAGACTGTTAGTTTATTGTTGAGTTTGGATTTGTCTTGCTGGAGTCTGTATTGTGATATATCTACTTGGCATGTATATTTAATTTACCTATTTAGACAAAGGCTGGGTTTGCCTCTGATTAATTCTATAGTGACACCTACGGCTTAGACCTTGCTGGTTGATGCCAGGACAGTGGCACATCGTACTAATCGCACTTTTCACACTGTACCCATGCCTGCCTACAGACGTCAACGCGCCCTGATAATTGTGGGAAAGAACATCCATTCGTAACTTCCACTTACACGGAATATCGTCACATGTTTGACCTTAAGGTTTTCGCTCTTTCTTGTTTAGTTATTGAAAATATTTTCTTTGGCAAAAATCCTTGCCATTTCTGCAACTCCCCTCACTTCAATCTTTCTTCCTCTTATCACCAACTCTTCATCTTTTCTTCAAGCCTCACCAAGCTCAACTACTACCACGTCTCTTCAAGCGCCCTCTCTATACCGCCTGTTTCTGCTCCATCAAGCCTCCCTTCAATATGCGCTTCAAGACGGAAATCCGTAACCCACGCATTTTCTCAAGTACCTGCCCGCCCCCTCCTCTTCCGTCCGTCTGGTTTATCTCCTTTCTAACTCTTCTTCATAGAACTCACGGCAGCAGTAGGCTCCCTGGAGAAGATTGCTTGGGTTAGGCTGGATGATGACTCTGTGCGAATAACCGTCATCCCCGACATTGGTAGTCAAGTGTGGGCTTCGCTATCGGCAGACCTCATATTTGACAACTACAGTATTCAGTCCGCCGAGGAGAACAACACTATCAACCTCGAGCTGCCCATGCAACCGCTCCAGCGTGCGCTCAAGTCAGCTTCTGCAGCCAACGCGATCAGCACAACGCTACGGCTAACCAAAAAAGGCGGCCTTCCTGTGCTCTCCATGACCATCACAGCCGCCGGGACTGTGTCGGGCGGAGGCGGAAGCGGGGGCGCACCTACTCGGCCCGGGGGCGCAGACGAATTTGGGTTTGGTGACGACGATGCTGCAGCGATGATGGAAATGTCGCTCCGCCGCGAGCGCGAGAAGATCATCACTCAGGACATCCCCGTACGCGTGCTACATCCGACCACGGTCGAAACCATCATGCAACCTAAAGTGCGTGAACCCGACGTGCATATCCAGCTACCACCACTGCTGCAGCTCAAAGCCATGTCCGACCGTTTTACGCGTCTTGCCTCAGGCACGGTCTCGGGAGCTGGCGGGGCTGGCAGCGGCGGCGGAGGCCCGGCATCGACCCTGAGCGGCGGCGCAACCTCTGGGACTAGCAGCATGCGTGCCCCGAAACTTGCGCTGAGCGCCAATATGCACGGCGGGCTACGCCTGCGCGCGGCTACGGATGGCAGTGCAGTCGAGAGTGAGTGGCGAGGCCTTGTTAATCCGGCGCTGGATCCCGCACAGCTGGCAATGCCGTTGGCAGAGCATCCGAGCACGCACTACCGCGAGGGCGGGCCAGACATGTGGGCTACGGTACATGTGGATGGTCGCGATTGGAGTAAGGTCTTAAGTGTGGGTAGGCTGGATGGACGGGTGATTGCCTGCTTTTCGCATGATCATGCGTTGATTCTGTATGTGTATGTGACACATGTAGATGAGCCAGGGTCGGATGATTCAGTGATTACGGTGAGTGATAATAGGAATGGGGTTGGGTGTGTGTATCTGTATATGTGCTAACATCCTGGTGGCTATAGTACTACGTCCAATCGTACAGCGTATAACAATTTCCTAGACCCCACACGGCGTACTAAAGGTATGAAGGGAGTAGACGCGTACGCGACAGACACAACGTGCGGACAGAAACGCGACCTTTTACAGGGTCACTTTTAGGTATATGCATGTGGATTTAGCTAGCAGCTAAAACAGCAAAGTCGAAGTGCATCAAGACTATTGGGATGTCGGAGCAGAAAAACTAAACAAATGAGTAGAATGAGAAGAGAAACGGAAATAAAACTTGACAAAAACATAACATAGACCGGACGGTGCATAATAGTACATCTCTCCCTCTGTGGCCCTCAACTACAAGCCGTCAATATATCTTTCTATCGTCCTTCTCTTTTCCCTCCTTTAATAACCTCCACGTTCTACACATTATACATCATCCTCCACGTAAACACTTACTTACAGTCCTGACGGCGTCCCATTTGCCATAACATCCACATATCTCCCGCCACGCTTCTTATTCTTGGCGCCCTTTGCACGAGGCGCTACACTTAGCAGGTCATCAATGCTACTAGCATTAGACATGCTTGTGCCTGGGCGCGATGGCGGGGGTCCTCCGCTTCCACTGCTCGGCAATGGTGGCGCTCCGCCTGGTGGAGGAGGTCCACCTGATAAATTCGCCATACTTGCGCTACGGGCCATCGCGCTGGGAGATCCACGCGTACCACCCATGGGCGGGGGAACGCTGCCGGTGCGAGCGGGGGGCGGCGGAGTACCGCGGCCCGAAGGTGGAGTACCGCCGGTAGCCGGGGTAGAGCCTGAAGAACGCGGCGGCGGCGGCGCTGGCTTCTTGGCCTCGGTGGTGTCAGCACCAGGTTTCTTATTGATCCAACGCTTCAGATCAGGATCGTAGACAAAGGATGAGGCTTCGCCAAGATTGGCACGTGTCGCTTTAGGCGCATCAGCTGGTGCATTACTAGAGCTAGTGGCTTGAGGGCTCGCAGCCTCTTTCTTGCCACCAAACCAGCCACCAAAGCCCCAGCCTTTTTTGGCCTTGGCGGCTTTTTCTTCTTCCGCTTTTTTAGCTGTGAGTTTGTTAGTAGATTGAAGATGTGCATCGATATAGATAGGAGATTGAATCGGCAGGTAGGATAAAACAGGGATTTGTGGCTATGTGGCATAAAACAGTGTAGTCTATAGACGAAGTGCGACGTTCAGACTATACATACCTTCTTCCTCTGCAATTCGGCGGAACATTTCTTCATTCTCCCGATCACGCTCCGATTTCTCTGAGGCCTCTGGCCGTCTGAGTGCTGGAATATCATCATCGTCATCATCCATGAAGCTCTTCTTCTTTGGCTTCGGCGCCTCGTCATTGTCAGATGTTGGTGATCCATCTGGCTCATACGATGGTGGTTCATAGCTATATGGCTGGAACGAAGGTGGTTCAAAACCTCCACCACCAGAAGTTGTAGTGGTTGTGTCTGCAGGAGCCGCTGCATCACCGGAAGTGGAATCAGCTACAGAAGGATTTGTGGACTTGTTCTCAGCTTCGGGTTCGTAGCCCGGGTTATACGATGGAGGCGAGAAAGTTGCGGCAGGAGAAGCATCTTGAATAGACGAGGATGTTGGCGCCTGCGTCTGTGGCTGGGGTTCTGCAGGCGGTATAGGTGCGTATGGGGATGTCAGGCTCTGGCTCTGAGCAGCTGAGAAGCTTATTGGCGACTTCAGCGATGGTGACAGTCCAGCCGCAGGAGGTGTAGGCTGCGCCGAATGACCGCCTCCAAAATAACCTATAGGTGGCTGTCCAGGAACAGCCTCATGCGAAGCCACACGACTAGATCCATGATCCGACATAGGTTGACCCGGAAATGCAGGTGCATAAGGGTTTACAGCGGGTACAGATGACGAAAGCATAGGCGACGGGGCGTAGCGAGACGTAGCACGGCCTCCTGGAGGTATGCTCAAGGCCGAAGGGGGCGAAGCCATGCCAGCGGGGAATGCAGCGTGTAGCGGGCCAGCCAGGTTCGGCATCCCCGTAGGATAGGCATCGGCAAAGTTGGCAACAGACGGCGAGCGGCTAATAGTTGGTGTACCACCGGCAATTCGGGCAAAGGGACCAATATCGCCACCGCCAGCCTCAGAGCCCGAGGCATCAGCAGCGCCGTCCTCACCGTCGCCAGCAACAAACTTGTTGAAGCGGTTCCACATGGAGTCAGAAACCTTGTTGATACTCGGCTTAGGCAACCATGAGTTGGTCTCCTCTTTGGGTGCACTTCGCAGGCGTTTCAGCAGATCATCAACCGTAATCTCCAAGATCGGATGGTGGTATGGCGAACGGCGGGTTTGAGCGTTCATGGCTGTGATAATGGCTTCGCAGTACTGCAGAGCCTTGTCACGGTGGCCATACTCGGCTAGGGCCATGGCTAGATGCAGCCTATAGGCCGTTAGATGGGGGGCACCAACATAGGCCGCAGCAGATGGCCCAACCGGCGCAAGGGACAGCGCATATTCAAAGACATCGCTCAGCAGAAGAGGTTCGATTTCCTTCGCAAATTGATCGGCCTGGCCACGGTGATCAGCACCCACTAGCACAAAATTGGCACGGGGATCATCAAGACCAGAGAAGACCGCGGCACTCTTAGCAAACAGGAAGCACACGTGAGAAGCTTCCGGCCGTCCATAGCCTAATAACAGGTCACCTAATGCTACTAGAGCCTGGAGATCGCCAGAACTGCGGTTGCTCAGGATTAAACTGACAGTTTCACGCCACCTATCAAGACCTTCAAGTGAATCGCCTGAAAGTCCGCTAGCCGCGGCCGGAGCAGCCGCTACGAGTTGCAAGCCAGCACGTGCATGCGATGACACAAGTTCATCCACACATTCTTCGGGGTTACCCGATAGCACCTTGTATAAGGCTGCCAGAGACTCGTTCTTGTGGTTGGCATAGTTGACCTCCTTGCGCACAAACTCCTGGGCTACCTGCTTGTACAAATCAGTAGATACAGAATTGGCAATCAACATGGCATGTCCCCAAAGACGCTTATCAGCTGCAGCCCATGCAGCCTTCTCGCCGTCGCCCAAAGCAAGGAAACGCTTGATCTGATCTACAACGGCTGAGTCAACAGCCTCAGCGGCAACTCCGTTACTTTTGCCGGTGACATGGCCAGAGGAAATGCCCTGTATCGGATTCATTAGGTAGTCAGAGTCGCCGCTATCGTTGGCAACAGACTTATCCAACCCTGGGGTCAACAATTCACGTACAGCCTTTACGATAGTCTCACTGCCGTCAACGGCGCCATCATTCTCGACCATGATACGTAGCAGTTTCCAAAGCAGTATACGCTCAACGGCCCGATTCTGCTCTAGAGAAAGCGTGCCGGCAAATTGCAGATCAGGAAGCTCACGTTCCAGTGCCTCAATGCCTGATGATAGCCATGCCACAACCTCCTTTTTCTTGCCCTTGCCCTTGAGAGGGCCTGGGAAGTGGACCAATCTCTCGTCCAGCGGGACCATATCTTTGATATGGTGCACTGAAATCTCACCAGCGGTGCGGAACACTGTCGGGGTCGAGACTCCAGCCGTATAACGCGGGATGCTCTTAGGAAACGATGTGACAATGTTGCCACTAACACTCCACGAGATTATGGGATTGCCTTTCCAACGTTGAAGTGGGTCATGCTCACGGCCATCAGTCGGTGGGATAAGATTCAGTGTCAAGCTGGGAGCTCTAGCACGCTGAGCAGGCTGCTGCACAGACGCCGGATATTGCGCTCCTACAGTTGTGCCAGTGGGTGTGGGCATAGATCCCTGGCCAGGGGCAGCGGAAATGGGCGTGTATGGTACTGGCGAGACGGGAGTATAAGGAGCCTGGGCAGCTGCCGAAACAGCCACAGGAGCATAAGGGTTCAATGTAGCTGGAGGAGCAGCTGCAGGGACATGCGGTCCCGATGTTTGGCGTTCAGCTATGTCGCCAGAAGCGCCGGCATTAGGAGCATAGCTCTTGCGTGGGGATGAAGACAGATTAGGGGCATAGTTGGCATTTGTACGTTTTGGAGGCGAAAGCGTCGACTGAGCTGAAGGATGAAGCGGCACGTGGCTCTGAGCCGGCGGGGGAGTAGACCGGGAGGGCAGAGATTCTGGTATCGCCGAAGCAGAAGCCGGACTGTAACGGGAGTCATGGCTAGGATTCCTTGCTGGCGCAGCTACAGATTCATGGGTCTGGCTACTTTCCTCGTCAACCTCGCGGGTAGGTGGCAAAGACGACACACGTGTCTGTTTATACTCATATTGAGAGCTATGTGAACTCCGGCGTTCTAGGGTTGGGTGATGACCCTGGCCCTCGTTTCCAGGTACCTCCATGTATGCTAGGGGACTAGATGTCCGTGGCTGGTGCGGCAAAGCAGGATTTGGAACGGCCGGAGCATATGACGAGGTAGGGCGAGAGGCCGGGGGAGCAGGACTGTAGCGACTGACAAGTGCTGGAGGTGGACCGGAGCCAGGAGGAGGAGCAGAGGCTAGGTGTTGGCCAGCAGGCGGAACAGCAGCTAAGGGAGCGGGCGAGTATCTCGACGACGGAGGTGCAACCATTGCCCCGCCAGTGGCAGTAGTAGGCGAAGGAGAATAGGGGTTTACGCGGTCAGGGGAAACAAGGCCAAGGGCAGAAGTGGACTGGGCCGAGGGAGGCTGGGCCACAGGAGGTTGAACGGGAGGGGGCACCATTTGTAGACCAGAGCTGGCTTGGGGAACTGCCACTGGTCCCAAAGGCGACGGTTGTACAGGGAAATAGCCAGTGGCAGCTCCAGAAGCCCCGAGCCCCCCAGCAGGAGGCCCAACAACACCAGGAGATGCAGCACGCGCAGCAGGCGCTCTTAACCCTGAACGAGGCTTAGCCACAATAGGAAGATCTTCAAAGAAGCCGCTGCCCTTTGACTTGAGGGATGGCCGCGTCAATGGCGGGCCAGAGCCTGGAACTGGAGGTGGAGCCATAGACGATGCATCACGGGACGCAGGAGGGCTCAATGCCGTGTTAGGAGCAGGGGGGGCAGAAGAAGGCGGTATGCCAGAAGTGTAAGGTGAAGCAGCCATAGCAGGGGCCGCAGGAGGAACGGGAGAATAGGCTGACGAAGAAAAGCTGGAACTACGGAAGGGCACAGCGTGGGTTTGCTGGGCAGAAAGGGAGCCGGCAGGAGCGTAAGGTCCAGTAGAAGGGGTAGTTTCATGTGAGTATTGACTACTAGAAGGCGGCACAGCTTGACCTACCCCTGGCAAGTACTGGCTACCCGAAGGCGGGGCGGTTGACGCAGCTCCCGGACGCACAACAGCCTGAGTACTTGGGCGTCTACGAGGCTTAACGTCAATTGGAAGATCATATGGAGAAGTGTATCCGCTCTTGGACTTATCGGCGAAGCTTGCCACCTTTTGCAATTCAGGCCTAGCTGGAGGTGGCATTGCATTGTATGCAGAGGTGGTGGTGGCTGGGCTAGCAGCAACGGGAGCGTATGGATTTGAAGCAATTCCGGCGACCGAATCTATATTCTGGTGGGGGCCAGCCGTGGAAGGGAGGTATGAATTGGAATTAGCAGGTAAAATAGCCTGGGCTGAAGAGGCCGGAACATCGATCTTTAAAGCAGCAGTTTGAGCCGCTAGAGCATCAACATTATCGTCATCATCCTCAAGAAGGCTACCATCATCGCTGCTAAGGAAGCCATCTACATCAACTTCAGGGGTTGGGCCGTCGAGGAAGCCAACATCGTCATCGTCATCAGCAAACGCTTGATCCCACTTAGCCTCAAGACTGGGGGCAGGGTCAGCAGCAGGGGTAGTAGTGGCATGTTGAGAAATCTCGTCAAAGAAGCCACTTTCATCTGCTGCTGCGTCGCTGTCGTCAGCAAACGCCTTTTCAAGACCCCTTGTATTCTCAATAACCGTCTGGGTCTGGGGGACAATTTCAGCCTTCTCAGACTGCATCTCTGGAGTATTTCTGGCCTCTTCTGATTGTATTTCTGGAGAGCTTTCAGACTCCTCTGCCATACTCTCTAGGGGCGTGGTAACCGCCGTTTCTTGAGGCATATTGAGTGACCCCATGGCCTGGATGGTAGATTTTCGCTCTAGAGTAGGAGGATGAGAGATAGGAGAAGCAATATTTTCACCGCCGTTTTCGGTACTAGAAGCCTCAATTGTAGAAGTAACGGCTGCCGCACGGGAGAAAAAGTCGTCATCATCAGCATCGAGCTCATCGGCAACAAAGGCACTGCCATTGCCAGCAACAGCCGGTGATCTCTCTTGTTCAGCCTGCGCTATCAAAGGTACACCCTCCTCAAAGCGTGAGCCGGCACCAAAGCCATCATCATGATAGCCGTCAGCAACCGCACCGCCAAGAATATCCTCGTCTATGGGCTTCAAATCCCAGGCGTTTTCGCCATCGTCATCTCCGTCAGCACCATCAAAGGGATGTTGGGTCAATGCATTATGTGCCCCGTGCGGCGTATCAAAGTGGCCATCATCAGCACCAGCCGGGACAGAAGCCAGAGCAGCTGTAGCAGCATCGGGCATGGGATGGGCCTCCGAAGCCTGCCGGCTATGATGGGCGGACGGTGGTACGACGGGGAATGAGTTGGAGCGTTCATTAGGAGCCATGAAGCGGAAGGGGTCTGTGGCAGTGCGCTGCAAACCCCACTCGCCACCATCATCATCGTCAAAGTTGACTTCCTGAGCCGTGCGAGCAAAAGACATGCTGCTCCAGTGGCCGGCCTTAGGCTCGACAAAGTGGGGAGATATGACGGGGGAAGGGTCGGTAGGATCAACAGAGTCACGGACTTCGGTGGCGGCTTCGGCATCGGAATCGCCCTTGCAGTCGTACTTGACAGATGCAGCAATGGGTGTAGTGGTGGACTCGGGAGCCGTATTCGATTGAGTGTCAGCTGCTGTTGAGGTTGGTGTTGATGCTGACTCTAATGCTAGTACCGCTTGTGATGGTGGCTGTTGAGATTCCTGGTGATTAAACTCAGCTGAAGCTGCACTGAGCTCTGAAGACGCAGCTAGGATCTCAGCAGGTTCCTGCAAAGCTGTAGTTCCAGACACCGAAGTTCCAGGGTTCTCAGCTGAAGCTGCTTCAGGTGTTGAAGTACCAGCATGGGCGGCGCTGGGCATAAAAGCTGGATGCCATGAAGAAGACATGGCTATGGCAAGAGTCGTCACTGTGTCGCTGTATCGCTGTGTCTATGTCTCTGTATCGCACTGTATCTATCTCTTTTTCTCTAGTAATTCCAATGGTAGTGGCCGAATAACAAGCTAGAGTTGAAGTGTAGCAGCCAATCTGTTGTTGTCTTCTTATTTGCTCAAGGCTGACCGGCTTCAACTCAGAGCAAAAACATCAACAAGGCTTTGTCTACGGGCTAGTTAAGAGACGCTGTAAAAGAAGATTAAAAGGCCATGAAGAAACAAAAATGAACAAAAATGAGCGAAAAAAATGACGATTGGATTTATGGCTGCAAAATTGACCTTAATGAAAGAGAGAAAATGAGGCACAAAAATTGTGCTCGTGATAATTTCGACCTTGTGTTTGTCCCCGTCTTCATGACAGTTAAGCCTGTGTGAGCAGCGCTGAAGACCCCCCTATAAATACTGTTACTACGGTGTACTTGCGGCATTTACAGGGCTAAAATAGACCTTAAACAAGCCGTGCTTATAGGCATCCACCACCTGAAACAAGAATCTTTGTTGTTTAGCACACAGCCGAAGCTAAGCTGCAAGGTGTCTTTGTGCCAGGTGGCTGCTAGCATCTCTGCCACCTGGCACTCCATGGCCCTCAGCTGCCAGTCTGCAGGATTCCCGATAAGATAAGCATTTTCAAAATTTCTGGCTGACCTTACCTTGACGGTTTCAAGCAATCACCACTATCATCATCTCCACTCAATTCAACGGCATATCTATCTCCTAGCTAGCCTCCTCATAGCCTTTTTCTCTTTTTCCTACTTGGCGCTCTACTCAAAACAACCCTAGATCCAGTCACCGCCACCAACATAATCATTCCGTGCGATTAATCACCCACCCATTCTCTCTCCATCATGGGCCGCGAACTCCAGAAGCGCAAAAACAGGTCCTCCAGACCCAAAGTAGTTGTGCCCAACAGCCGCAAGAAGGCGTTGAACCCTATGGGAAACAACATTATTGCGAAGAACTGGTATGTTTCTCCCGCCTCTCACATGCACCCATTTTCCAAACTAACATCCTCCCCTACTTCCTCTACCCCCCCTCTAGGGACAAAAAACAGACCCTCAGCCAAAACTATCGTCGCCTTGGAATTGCTGCTCGTTTGCAAGCCCCCACTGGCGGTGTCGAAGTTACCGTCGCCGAAGCGACAAATGCTGTCCCTAAGCCCAAGATTCCTAGCACACCTGGTCTATCTTCCGCACTAGGCGGTGCCGCCTCTGGCACCCCCGCGATCCGCGAAGCCCGTGTTGAGCGTGATGCCGATGGTCGCATTATCCGCGTAATTTCGTCTGGCCCACCCACCGACATACAAGGCTTCAAGCCGCTCAACGATCCGTTAGCGGCATACGACAGTGACTCTGACAAAGACAACAGCACCCCCACTCATGCTACAACCACCAACACTTCTACCGCTGCTTCTACCTGGGAGGACTGGGCTGGAATCAGCGATAATGAGAACGACAACGAGGTTGTCAAAGCACTTGTGCGCCAAAGCCGGCTGCCCGTTGCCAAGCAGACGCGCTTCCAGAGTGAGCAGGAGACTGAATGGCTAGATCGTCTAGTTGCCAAGCATGGTGACGATGTGCGTGCCATGGCCTGGGACCGCAAGCTGAATCCCTTCCAGCAAACAGTAGGTGATTTGACCAAGCGGTTAAAGCGCTGGCGCAAGGTACAGGCCGAGAAGGGGCAAGCATAGGTCCACGGGGAAAACTACGGTGTATAAAGGAATAAAGGTGGCAATGAAGGCTAGACAATCATGTTGCGTCTTGCCTGAAGTGTAAAACAAAAAAGAAAGGGAATTTAAGTGCATAAGAACAAGGGCCGCATACACATCTCTTTAGGGTCTAGGGTTTGTTCTAGGGTTTGTTCTGTTTTATTAATTCATTCAGTCAGTACATTGCAGTCCACAATCAGTTACTAGGCCTCCTCTCTTGATATCGTTGTTACTTGTTTACATTCATGCTATTTGATATCAAAAAAGATTGTTTTATCTCTTTAGTTGCTCACATTCTCACTCATCCTCCTCCCCTCGTGCTCCCTCTATGAAAAAGAATGACCCCTAAACAAACGTCCAAGACAACCCAATAACAAAAAGAAACAATTCGTTAGAATAAACAGTACAATACATCAAGAAAACACGGGAATACAGGACAGAAATATAACAAAAAACAGAAACAAAAACGCGCTGATGGCCCAAGAGACAGATAAAGTCTCTCAACACTTCAAGAAACGCCGGTCACTGTCACCGATAGTGACTTCAACCACCAAGACATAATAATCTCTTGCTCACCGCATTACGCCATACGGTCATAATTTCCGGTTGGGAAGCGAGCTGCCGAGATATCGTCGGGCCCATATGGTGCCGATCCATCATGATGGCCACCACCGCCTGACATACCGCTAATAGCGCTGTGGTCTGCGTACAGGTTGTGGGGGCCTTCATCGTGCACAGGACTAGCGCCATATCTGCTATTCATCGTGCCAGTGTATTCTGTATTGCTGTCAAAGACTGGTGCTGGGGACCGTCCGCCATTACCACCGCCATAGCTACCGTAGCCACCGCCGTTGTGCGTGTTGGTCAGGCCGCTAACGTGGCTGTCGCCTTCATCGTAGAGCTCTAACCGCGATGGATCATATGTGGTGTTGCCGCCATACGCACCGCTGGCGTATTCATCACTACGGCCGGGATCGCGGTCGTCATCGTTGAGCGAGGCATAGGCATCTTCGTCGTGAGCGTTCATAGAAAAAGCAGCCTTGTCGGGGTCGATAGAGGAGTCTCCAAAGCGGCGCTTTTGCTCATATCCAGGAAGATAGTTGCTGTTGTTGTTGTAGTACTGTAGGGTGTACATGCTGAGGATGATGCAGGGAATCCACGAGAGGCTTTGTTTCTGGTCAGTACGAGATCAAATAATGAATGCCAAAGCAGCATACATCACAAGGAAGAAAACGCTAGCGAGTGGTTGAAATAATGTGTGGCAATAGTACTAGTAGTAGACTTACCAAGTTAGGACACCCAGACCAACAATGGCCTTGGACGCACCACATGCGCCCTTGCATTTTCCGTACGAGTTGTAGGCAGCCTGGGCGGCAAAGGCGGATAGCCACAGAATAGTGAAAATGACGTCGAGTGTCAGCATGGCGTGGGGTTCGGCGAAGCGACGAGTCTTGTCGAAACGGGGGGTCATGATGAGGTAGATCCAGACGGGAATGGACATAAAGCACTAGAAGGGAGTAGCGACTTGCGTTAGCATCCAGTATAGCAAGATTTGACAGGTACGTGAAGTGCATGTGTGAGTCCAAGCTTGCCCTGGTTTCTATGTTTGCCACTGCTATATAATAAATAAAGCTGCGTCATAAACGGACAGGACGGAAAGCGGCTAGGAAGCCTAGAGAGCTGAGAAAGCTTGGACGCCGCGAGAAATACACCAAATCAAGAACATAGGAAACAGAGGAGGGGGGACGGAACGAAGAAGCCGGAAGACAGAGATGGACGTACCAGGCCGAAGACCCAGCCATTGTTGCTGGTTATCTTAGCATTTTTGAACACAACAATCTCGCAGATCCAGGCAATGAAGACACAGACGATCTGAAAAGAATGCAGCATAAGCTTGAACCTAGGCACGTTGTTTTCGTCGATGTTGAGTGCCATGACGGACAGAGAAAGAGAAGGAAAAACGTATGTTAAAGCGCAGCACGAGTGGCAGTAGCAGACCCGGGCCAGACCAGGTCGGATTGGATAGAGCCGAGGCTAGATTTGCGTATGTCTGCGATGTATGTGGTTGGATTAAGTGGAATAATCAAGATGGGAAAAGTCGGATAAAGGTGTGTAGAGAAACGAGCAAGACGGAACTTGCCAATGTGTTTTTGGCTGTCTTTTCTTGTTTGTGTTGTGGTGTCCACAGGAAATCAGCCAGGAATGAATCAATAAGGCAGTCAAAATGAAAGGAGAGGAAAAGAAATGGATTACAAACACGAGGGTCTCAAAAGAGGAAAAACAACGTAGAAATAAGAGAGATTCTTTGTTTCCGTTCGCTTGCTTGCCTTGTCTACCAGCCCAGCCCAGCCCAGCCCCAGGGAAACAGGACTTGCCTATGCTGGATTTAATATTGCGACAACAAGGCAGAGCGGACTTTGCGGATGCCCAGATTTTTTCTTTAGACTGTTTATCCTATTCAAACGAATAGCCCCCTAGCCGCCAGCAAGTACAGTGCAGTAAAGTTCTTTCTCCAGGCCAAATCCTAGCTCGGAAGGGCATAGCCAGCCAAAGCGAGCAAGGACAGCTGCTCCCCTCCATTCAGCATAACCCCGTATGAGATGGATGTTCTTGTCTCTCTTCTCTTCTTACAGAAGGGATCCCCTTTCTAGCTTGCCACGAAAGGATTTCCAAGCCGAGGGGCTTTGTTTATGGAGGTAATGCAAAACCAAGGGCAGCCAGCCAGCCAGCCAGCGAGAAAGAATAATCGCAATTCATGCCTAAGCGGAGTATAACGAGCAGTGCCAGAGGAGGCTCTGTCAGGTAGCGTGTCGCGTTTAGCGCAGAGACTGTAGCCTAGTTGGTCATTATCGTATGGACGGTCGTCATCGTCGAGGAAGGATGGAGGATCCCTTCTGGGTTTGCATGCTAGGGTTGTTGCACTAGCGACGCTGATAAAAAGAAAGTAGAAAAAAGCTTGTGACTGATTTATGGAGGCTGTGAATGAATGTGACCCTTCTTAGTGGGCGTGATATAATGCAGGGGGAGTAAGAAGAATGGAGGACTAACGAGACACACAAGATGAAGCTGAAAAGAAACAACAGGAAAAAAAAAAGTCCGCATTTTTGCAGAAACTTGCCGAATGAGATGGAAAGAGAATGAATATGTAGTAGTTGCCTGACTCGGAAAGCACGCACTATAATTTAGGGCCTACAGTACAGTCTTTCAAGCACCTGCCTTGACAACTATTTCACTGCTTGTCTTTCTTTTCCTCTCATCCGTCCTTTATCCGTCATCCTTGTCTAGTTAGTTCTGGGCTGACTTGTGGGCTGTGAACTCTCATACAAAAGAGGCTGATTGATTACGCAAAAGCCGACAAATATCTCACAGCTTGTGATTCATCATGGCTTGCTAGCTTCCTGCAAAAATATTGGTTTTCCTCCCATCCTTTATCATGCTTTCGTCTCTATCTTTGACAGGATCTTCGGGTCCATCGTCCCTAGCCTGGCTAATAAGGTGGGTGCCTAGTTAAAGAAGGGATTTCACCTAGGTGAGAAGGGAGTAACACCAAAACAGGCTCTCTGAAACACATCATCTAGACAACCACTTCCACTTCCAGGCTCGAAACTGGGCTACGGTCGGTTCAAACCAGTGTCGGGTTTGTGTCGAACTGGACGGTTGAGTCCGCCCTACTCTGGGCTAGACTTCTATTCCTGCTGGAGTCAAGAGTTTTCCCGAAGAGGTTGAGCAAACTTTGGCTAGGAGCGGTTAGTTAAAGATTCAAACAGCCGCTGTCTGCTAAATTTAGCACCGCAGAAGTGCCGTGTAAAAGGCAGCAAATGTCTTCCGATATGTAGTGGAATGGAGGGGGGGCTCTGGGCACTAGTACCGAGCTGAAGAGTCGAATGCACAGTAACTCGCCAATGAAGACAGTCTTCCCAGCTCATGACTTGAAGCATCGTGAGAAATTGCAATTGCAGCGTCATAATTGTCCTAACGACAAAGGACTTGCTAGTAAGCAAGCTCTGTTGTTTCCGCATCCGCCTATAACTACATGTTATATAGTCTGCGCTGCACCGGCCGGCCTAGAGACTATCACTGGGGGGATTATCTGGGAAGAGACAGCGGGTCCTATCGGCTCTAGATTAAATGGGACGCTCACTATAACCGTAGCTTTGGGATGCCTGCAGTATGAGATCCCTCGAGTCGAAGACCTGTCCACCACTTTTAGTAGGAACGCCTGCCCACGCAACCCGTTTAAAGAAGATGCAGAGCTAATGTTTGCAGGATGCCAAGGTCACCAACGGCTCCTTGACATAGCAGCGATGGAGGCAAACGCGAGTTTTCAGGAGAGGGCCATAATGAGGGCGAGGGGGCGACACTTATGTTCGTGGGAAAATGAACTCCGACTGAGTAGCCGCCAGCGATGTTGCGTACTCATGAGACTGTATTCCCGCATTAACCAACAAGGATGACCACATCACCGTCTGGCCCTGCTCCCATTTCGGTCTAAGCCTGAATGGCTTATCGTCTTGGGACGTCCCCGGGCCTTTCTAGCCAGGTATATGCCCGAAAGTTTTAGGAAGTAGCATGGTATAGATAGCGGCATCTGGATCGCAGCTAACCTACGACTGAGCCGATCCTGATGAGAGCAAGCAAAAGCAGCGTGACACTATTCTCTAGATTCTAGCTGCGCAACACATGACCATTAAATAGTATTAAAAAGGCATAATGACGGATATTTATCGAGAATATATGGTGGAGGTTGCCTTTTTTTTTTTTGCAAATCCCTATTGATAGTGGCTGCATGCTTTCTTGCCCCCCCGAATTTTCATTTGCGACACTTGCATAAACAGAGACGGGTTCGCATACATGCAGGACAATGCTGTAATCAATCACATGAGCATGCAAAGACTTGGTCATGTGGATACATACCTCGTGCCCTCTACCTTCCTTCCCGTCGGTCTAGAGTTTCGTGAAGGTGGTGTTCCTTCATCAGGCAGACACACACCAATCCGGCCGCACTATAGAAAGGACCGCAAAGTTAGCTAGCTACCCTCTTTGAAACCCCTTCTCCCCAAGCTGCACTTACCCAATGCCAAACATGCTGAACCAAACCCCGCGGAATGCCGCCATGTATGCTTCAACAGCTCGGCCCTGCCACTCTGTAGGAAGATCGCGCATACTTTCGATTGACTTGAGGATGCGGCTAATAATGGCTGCAGCGTCAGGCTGTTCGCCGAATGCGGCCCAGAGCCGATTGCTGAGGATGTTTTGGAAGACACTGGAGGCAATGGTGATGCCAAGCGTGCTTCCGAGGCTGCGAAATAGATCTGAGAGGAACTAGTTAGATAAACACGAGTCCGAGTCTAAAATAGCCTAGGCACAATCTCGGAACCCTGCAGTTCAAGTGTCACTGCTAGTTCTTTTGACCCCACTTCGCGTCCAACTTACATGTCGCTGCCGTAATAACTGCTTGCTGGCCATGATCCACGGCCGAGATACACGCCAGCAGCGTGACCGTCAGCATAGCCCCATAGCCACCGCCCATGAAAAAGCAAGCCGCCCTAACCCAGCCTAGGGCCGTAGTCTGTCCAAATGACAACGTAATCATTGCACCAAGCTGGAATATAGCCACCATGACGATCCCGAGGGTGAGGTACCGGCCCGTGCGCTTCATCAAGTAGCCCGAGCCCAACGAGCAGACCGACACGCCGATGGGCGCAAATAACAATACTACACCGGAGTCCGTAGCCGAACGCCCGAGAACCTGTAGGTACAGTGGAATGTAAAACAGAACGGCTAGCATTACCATGGTCACACACAAATTTGTCAAGCATGCGAACCCCACTGTGCGGTCCATTAGCAGTCGCACTGGTACAATTGGCTGCTGGGCACGAGTGCCCTCCCACCATACAAACCCCACGAATGCTACGGCCGACAATGACAGCGATACCAGCGGTAGTGGATGTGTCCACGGAACTAGGTTACCACCAGCATTGAGCCCAAAGAGTAGCAGTACAAGGAACAAAACGGTGAGCGCCGCACCGCTAAAGTCGATGCGCCGTAGGTATCCGCGACCTGACGCCGATGCCTTGGGCGGCACACGCACCAGAACAACGACCAACCCAGCTGAAACCAAGGTTGGCGGCACAAGAAGCAGAAAAGCTAACCGCCAGCCATTTGCCGTATGGTCGTTGACCCAGCCACCAAACAGACCGCCCAGCATGGCACCGGCGCTATAACAGATATTGCCGATGCCCTGTATCACACCGCGCTGTCGTAGAGGTACCAGGTCGCTGGCGAGAAAGGTGCCGATAGACATGATGCCACCTCCACCAATACCAGCCACTACGCGACCGGCAATCATAGTGCCCTCAGAGTGTGCGAGTCCGCACATCAGATTGCCTAGTGCAAAGCATAGGTTGCTAAAGACCAATCCTGGCCCGCGGCCGAAGATATCCGTCAGCCGGCCGGAAAGAGGCTGGCATGCGGCGTTGGAAATCAAATACGCTGTGGCTATCCATGAGAAGAGTTGCATGGATTTGAACTCGGATGAGATGGGGGCTGAGAGGGTGGCAATGACGGTGGTGTCAATAGCACCCAGGAATATACCAACATATGTAGCACCCAGAATCAGGTAGAGCCGCGCTGGGGGGATTTCACTCGCAACAACTGAAATTTCATCGTTATCATCTGGGGGTGAAGTCTCAGTCGACACCGATGGCGGAACATCACCCAGAAGGGGCGAGGTTTCGGTAGGATGAACATGAGAAGAGGCCATTATGAAAGTTATTTATGGCGATTATGTCATTTTCTAATAGAGTGGAAGGTAGGAACCTAAAAAAGCATAGAGTTGGCTGATTAAATAGAATAACAGTACAAATATCCTGTACATACAAGCGCGGGCGGAGCTTGAACTCGCTAAACCGGAGGCGGTCAATAGTACAAGTGGGGCCTAATGCAGAAGCAAAGGAACGAAATAACCCTAGTCCAGGCTTATCCGAATGAATCATTGATGGTTAACAAAAGTTCATGTTTTAAGACAGGACTTGGATATTTGGTATTTTGAGTTTTTCCTTGTCAAGCAACATGCCATGTCTCAGGCCGACAATACACAACTGACGCCTGAGGATGCCCCTGGGCATGGCGCTCCGGTGTCGGCCACAGCCAATATACGCTTCTCGGATATCATTCTACCCCAACAGGAGTCTCTTTCCCATCTGTTTAGCGACCTCAAACGAACCAGCACTAGCATCAGTAATCGGTTGCGGTCGATAGCACAAGATTCTTGCTTTGTTAACCGTGTAGCTGCAAGCTATGCACCACGGAAACTAGTAGCTAATGAGCGTTGTGGCAGTTGGTATGTCGACATTGAGCGCAAGGGCGGCAGTGCGTATTTCAAGAGCACCGATGGTCATACAGATGCTTGGAAGATCAGCACAAGACGACTGAATGTTCATTTGCTACGCTTGATTGAAGAGGATGATGGGTAAGTCGGCGCAACATAAAAAAAGGCCGAGAAGTATTACCAAAGGACGGTTTACTGATTTGAAAACTCTGCAGATGCATCATCGTAGACTCTACGCGGCGAGGAAAGCGTATGTATTCCCGAAACTGGGATTCTAGCCTGAATCTCGTACCTATACAGCAGCTGACCCTTGAATAGGCATGCCCGACGCTCTCAGTAAAACCATCCCTATCTGGTGCGCCGTGCTTAATACGCTACTCTTCCCGTCATTAACTTCCTCGCACTCACTGCACACACCGCCTTTGGTGGTCTCCGCCTCTGAGCATGCGCAGATCAGTGCATTGATCCCGTCGTTTGCTCAGACCCTGTCCAGCATCTCGCTCGACCTGCCGGCGCTACGTAGAGCACTAACTAAGCCGTTGCGTCCACTCTGGATAACACCCGACACGCCACTACCTACATCGCCGCCTGAGTCAATATTTGCCGACTTCCGCCCCGTAATTTGCTGCACGGCATCGGCACGCAGCGCTGCTGGGGGTGGTGAGATTTCTTCGGGCGCTGGGTACGTTCAGGGCGCAGCTGATGACACCGAGATGTGGGCACATGGCTTGACGGCCCCATTATTCTGGGCCCACCGTGCAGAGCTATTGGAAACGCCGGAGACAGAGCTACCAGCGCTGATGACACAATTGGCGGCTAAGGGCGGGCCTGGTGAGGGAAATGGCCTACTGGAGGTCATCCATGGAATCTATGTAGCATCATTGCCTGTCGAC
Source organism: Ceratocystis huliohia (assembly GCA_038382965.1). Taxonomy (NCBI): domain Eukaryota; kingdom Fungi; phylum Ascomycota; class Sordariomycetes; order Microascales; family Ceratocystidaceae; genus Ceratocystis; species Ceratocystis huliohia. The sequence continues at coordinate 12,000 of JAXCEX010000058.1, read as the reverse complement.
AGTGAAGCGCTAGCCTCTGAATCTCAGCACACGTGTGTGATACGGCTGACTTCAGACACGGCGCCAGTAACAACGACTGGGAGCCGAGTATATTCTCGTGGCATCGGACGTCATAAGGCGGCAAGTCGGAATTTGCGGGTAGAGCTCGCGGGGATCTGTGAGTTCGCCAGGAAATTCATTCAAAAGCAGAATGGATCTCCAGAGAATAGACAACCCGTTCGCATAGTTGTTGCCTGCGAGACAGCCAGGGACATCTCGGTCGGCACGGCGCTGGCACTAAGCTGCATTCTGTACAATGATGATGGGAGCTACCGCAGTATCACCGGTACAAGGGCTAACGACTTTAGCAAGACAACAATTCGCGTACGTTTAGGAAAGATTATGGTGCATTGTCCCGAGGTGAATCCAAGTCGGAACACACTACAGAGTGTGAATAGCTACTTGATGGGTAATTGAAGTTCAAAAGGGTGGCCATGAGACTTGGCCACGTGAACGATAGCGCGTGTACAAAGCACAATCCAATAAATGATGTATGGCATCTAGCAAGTAAATGTAAATTTTCTATACAGTACACATATAAATGTGTTTGGTTTGATGTACATGTGGGATTTTGACCTGCTAGGCTACGCCTTGTCTATCAAAAAATGGCAGGGGAAGAACGGAAGAAAAATACAAAAAGCTCGGGGTCCTCTGAACGAGAAAGAAGCAATAGACAGGAAAGACAAAAAGCTATTATGAGAAAGAAGCACACAAAACAAGAGAGACGGGAATAAAAGGATTTTACAGAGCCTCAATGTCAGCTAGCATAGCGGGGAACTGGTCCCAGTGGTCCATGACGACATTGGCGCCGGCCTCGGTCAGCACCTTGGCCATCTTTTCCTTCTCCTCAGGGGGATACGGGCCAGTGTAACCAATGACGCGAATACCAGCTCTGTTAGCTGAGGTGGTACCAGTCTTGGAATCCTCAACGGCGACGCACTCGCCGGCGGTCTTTCCCAGAGTCTCAAGAGCAAACAGGTAGACGGCTGGGTCGGGCTTGGAGGTGGGCTTAGGTAGCGAAGTAGCAGCGCTGAAAACCTTGTCGTCAGGGAAGTACTTGTCCTGTCCAACTTTCTTGATGGAAGCCAGGACACGGCGCTTGGCACTGCTAGAAACAACAGATAGCTCCCTCTCGCCAGCAGCAGCCAGCAGGGCCAGCTGTTGGTCAACTCCAACGCAGGGCTTCAGTGAGGTCTCGATTTTGGCAATGACAGCGCCCTCCTCGCGCTTGACATAGTCCTCCATCTGGGAGTCGGTGATGCTGAGGCCGTAGCGGGTCTTAAGTGAGTTAAGCATTCCACGGAAGTTCTGACCGACGAACTCAGTGAAGAGAGTCTCGCCAGTGAAGGGGGCGGGCAGAGCAACATTGTGTTCGGCGCAGATAGAGTTAATGAGCTCAGCGCAAGCCTCAAAAGCGATTTCCTCGGAGAGAACGAGGGTGTTATCGCAGTCAAAGAGAACAGTCGAGATCTGGAATAAGAAAAGGTTAGCGGGGAAACTAAGCCCGGAGCTGGGGTCGGGGTCGGGGTCGGGGTTGGGATTGGACTAGGCCTAGATCAGAGAAGAGGGGAAAGACCGGGATAAATAAACTTACAGCAGGCATTGTGGCGGATTTATTTACAGGAAAAGAGAAGATAGAAACAGTTTTGTGTTTGAAAAAAGAGGCAAACTTTTGATGATGGCAATGTGGATGAACGATGAAGAGAAGAAGAGGAAGAAGAATGTGAAGAGTTCCACGGCAGAAGGCCCGTTACTTATGGGAAATCTGGGAAACGTCCAAACTAGAAGGAACGCGAGTGCGAGCTTTTTTTTTTTGCTTCTTTCCCTTTTACTGCTTTATTGTTTTATTGTTGCGCGTGCCTTCCTGATTTGCTCTTGTTAGTTCTGGTTGTTTCGGGCTGTTGTTAGTGTTAGTTGGAGCGAGAAGGTAAAAAAGCGGGGTAGCTTTTTCACTTTCTTGGCCAATGCCAATGTATGGCCTTTTTTGGCCTCTGGGTCTTGTTTTTCGGCTCGTTCGATACACTGCTATTACTTATTTCAGCATCTTTCCTACTGGTGATGTCTGCGGCTTTATTGTCCTCGCCTTCAGTTGCTACCTTTTATGCAGTATTATTATGGCACCTCTACTTTCTGTTTTCATCCGGGCCTCGAAAGGGAGGAGCTTGGCGGCTATTGCTCCACTCGTTTCTGAAGGGAGGCTCCCTTAGTCTTGTTTCTAGAGCTAGACTAAAGCAGCGACGGCCGCAAATACATCCATAGCCACAACAGCTACAATGAGTATACCGGCCCTCTTTTCCGGCCTCCAGTTGTCCAAAGCCCTTTCGCTCATCCACGCAGTTCTTTATCGTCGATTTGTACCTACCTACTTGGTCCAGCCCTTGTCATGTTTTTGTCCCTTGTACCCTCCTCGTACCTTGTATCTCCCCGGCTCCACAATATCCCCGCGCCCTTTCGCTTCCCCACTTCTTCTCCACTTACCCAACTCCCAGCTTGAGTAATGTCGTCATAAGTGAGTGGGGCTATTTGAGTGAACAAGTTTTGAGGCTTCTTGTCTCTTGGTTTCGCCTTGTCAACTCACTTTGTCCCTTTTTCTGCCTGCTCATCTATCTGTGGATGATTTTGCGTCTGTGTGTATGTATATCCGCGTGGCCTTAAGTAAAACTACACCAGAGTCAAAAGTAGCTAGCCAACTCAACTACTCGTCCAACATCATTCGTTTAGATTATTTATGCAGGACCTTCGGTCCGTTTTAAGCAAGGGAGAAGAGACATAGACACACACACAGACACAGACACAGACGCGGGCAGGCGCCCATCTAGTCAGTTAGGCGAATAGACAAGCAGCCCGTAAGTCCTCCTCCCCGCTCTTGTAGTTGGTGCTGTGGTGTGTGCACGGGGCCTGAGTGGAAAATAGAGGCCCTGCCAAGGCTGATTAGGCCCGAGGAAGGGAGTGGACAAAGAACAAAGTACACAAAGAGCACGGGTAATTAACAGTGTGTAGAGCAACGGAAAGAAAATATACATATTTAATAATAACTCCGCCTATAGAAAAAAAACAAGAGAAACGCCTGAAAAAAAATAGAAGCAAATTGGTAAGAGAAGACAAAATAGAAAAGGCAAAAAGAAGATGCATCTCAGTGTCAGCATTGTCGTTATCGTGGTCATCAGTAATAAAAAGCCCCATCAACCAGTCGGCTAGTCGGTTACTTAGTCTGCCAGCCGCCTCATAGAATATCCTGCAGTGCTTGCTTCTGTGCTGGCGTCAGCGTCTTAGGGAAGTCAACCTCAATTTTTACTACCAGGTCGCCGCGTTGTCCTGGTTTCTTGGAGATTGGCATGCCGTGACCAGGGAAGGTCTCGATACTACCAGGCTGCGTGGGCCCGCCCTTTTCGAGGAGGATAGTTTTGTTTTCAATAGTAGTGAGCTTGCGACTCCAGCGAGTTAGAGATTCTTTGAGGGAGATGCGGACAGTCATGTGGAGATCGTTGTCGACACGAGTAAAGAGGGCGTGAGGTTTCTAGGAGAAAGAGAAAAATGTAATGTTAGCACAAGCGTCCTGTAGTCCATCTCGATATGTACGCCTGCAAACTGTAGACCCTCGCGTCTACATCTGTTACCCACCTCTTCTAAGATGAAATGTAGATCTTGGCGGCCGCCTTCTACCTGGTCGCCGACTCCATTAAACTTGATCTTGCTGCCCTTCTTCAAGCCCGCCTTGATGGGCACCTCCAAAATGGAGTCTGTGCGATTCAGCTTGCCTGACGCGTCGTATGTCCGTCGCTTAATCTTCATCTTCTTGGTGCAACCCTTGAACAGTTCTTCAAGCGTCAGTGGCAGTGGCCTCTCCACCGTTGTAACCTCCGATGCCGATGCCTGCTGTTGCTGTTGTTGCGGCGATGATCCAAAGCCTTGCGTCTGGGCACGCCGCGGCTTGGGGCCACTTGCATCACCAAACAGATCGGGCATGTCGCCCATACCTCCCATGCCACCCATACCGCCCATACCGCCCATACCGCCCATACCGCCCATACCACCCATACCACCCATACCGTCCATTTTGTTTATGAAGTCATTGAACACATAGCTAGGGTCGCTAAATCTGAATCCAGCGCCGCCGGCACCGCCTGGACCAGAAGAGGTATAGAAGGAAGCTCCACCAGGGATATTGGTGCTAAAGCTGTAACTGGCTCCACCAGGACCAGAGGCTCTGGGCATACCACCAAAGCCGGAGCTAGAGTCAGATGATGGGGCAGGGCCGCCTCGGAGGATGAATTCGAGGCCGTAAATATCATATGTCTTTCTTTTTTCGGGGTCGGAGAGGATTTCGTATGCTTGTGAGATTTCCTTGAACTTTTCAGCCGCTTCGGCACTGTCCTTGTTTTTATCCGGATGCCATTTGAGGGCTTGCTTTCTGTTTGGAGAGAAAGATGGTTAGTAATGAAAGGATGAGCAGTTTCATTTACATTCCGAGTGCTTCATCATGAGTAGATAAATCAAAAGGGCGTTACTTACTTGTATCCTTTCTTGATATCGTCCTGCGTGGCGTCGGGCTTTACAGCCAGCAAGTCGTAGAGCTTGGACTCTTTGACCATGATGGATGTGTATGCTGTCTTATTGAGATGATGTAGTCGTTGTTGTGGAGAATGAGATGGACAATATCAAGAGGTGGTTAATTAGCTTGACAAAAGCTTTATGATGTAAATTTGCGATGGAAGGAGAAAAGCGATGATAGAATTCTTGTTTTCAGTTTTTTTAGGCTGAAATTCTGTAGCGAAGGTTATAAAAGAATTAAAAGAGGATTAAATCAGAATCATCAGTTTGGTGTCTGTCTTGTTTGCCTTGCAAAGAGGCAAAAAAAGAGGATAACAAGAGGCCAGGCAAGCAGCAGTGGCAGTGTCAGCAGCAACAGCGGGCTTTTTAACCTCTGTCAGCCTGCTTTTTAATTGTCATGGAGTAGGCTAGTAGGTAGATGAGGGCTGTGTTTAGGTTTCTAGGGGTAGGTCTTGTAGCTAGTCGAAAATGCTGCAAGCTAGGAGAAACTTCCAGAAGCTTCTGTAACCAAAGGGAAGAAGCTTGCTCAGAGCTTGAGCTTAGGGGAGCTTTGGGCAGCACAGCCATGTCTAGGGTATGTAACCCTTTTTCGTATTGGTTAGATTCAACATCATGATGCAGGATAAATACGCCCAAAAATGCACTTGTATCTAGGTAATAGTTACGACTACATATAGCGACACGTGTCTGGGCTATCGTATCACTTACCGTCACATTTCCGTTATCAGATATTCCATCCTCTCTCCTTGATGGCCTATTGGAGGCGGTCAGGTCATGCTTGGAGCATAGAAACAGTGCTTTGCGTGAGTGTGTGTAAAAGACGAAAGTTGTTTTGGCAAGGCTAGTTGCTTTTTGGCGGTGGTCCTAGAGACTAGCCCAACTAGGTTATCTTCGGCCACATACGCCACAAGGCCTACGGTGAGAGCACGGCAGCTGCCGCCAGCTGTAGACATTGTAATCTGACGACATGTCAACAAAATCCCAAGCTTAATCCCATCTTGACGCCTCTTTCGAAGCTTTACAAGCAAGCAAAGCGATTAGATCTACTTTCAATCTTATCTTTGCTCTCCTCTCTTATGATCGCACATCCAGCTGGCGCAAGAACAAACGCCGTTTTGCAATAGGCATCATCAGCATTTTAATATAATATAGCTCACCGCACCTCCCTCTTCTCGACTTGGCTCGCCCCTCTTCCGACCTTTCCCCATTGCTTCTCGAAATGGCTAGCAAACCACTGACACTGCGCGATCGCCAGATTGATGCGCTCAAGAAAATCCTCAACCTCAATGAAGACGTAGTACCACGAGACGCCGAGGCCATCGATGCGCTATCACTGACGCAAAAAACTGACGCTGTACTGAATGCCGAGGGCGAGCCGATATGGAAGGTTCTGGTTTTTGATGACCTGGGTCGTGATGTAATTAGTAGTGTGTTGCGCGTGAGCGATCTGCGGACATTGTGAGTACAGACTCTATAGATGGCTGATCAATTGGTTGGCTTCAAAATATACCTGCCCGCTCCTATGCGCTTTGCTAACTTGTTCCTAGAGGTGTCACTATGCACATGCATCTCGCCGCCTCTCGTCACCCAATCCCTGATGTCCCTGTCGTTTATCTTGTCGAACCAACTCCGGAAAACCTCAAAGTCATTACCAATGATCTTAAAAAAGGACTGTACTCGCCCGCATATATCAACTTCATGTCGTCGCTCTCACGCCCGCTTCTCGAGGACTTTGCTGCTGATACCGCTGCTTCTGGCACTGCCGAAGACATTGCTTCCCTGTTTGACCAATACCTCAACTTCATTGTGGCTGAGCCTAATCTGTTTAGTCTTGGGATGCAGAAATACCACACATATTGGGCTCTTAACAGCGCCAAGACCCAGGACGATGAGCTAGATGCCATCGTCGACCGTATTGTCAGTGGTTTGTTCAGCGTTGTTGTTACCATGGGTGTAATCCCCATTATACGGTGTCCCAAGGGCGCTGCAGCTGAAATGATTGCACAGAAGCTGGACCGCAAGTTGCGTGACCACATCCTCAATTCCAAAGACAACCTGTTCAGCTCCGCCTCGCGCTCCGGTACCTCTTCCACTGCCTCTGGTTCTGCTGTGGGCCCTACTGGTACCCAGTCGCGCCCTGCATTGCTCATTCTCGATCGCAATGTCGATCTAACGCCTATGCTTTCGCACTCGTGGACTTACCAGTCGCTTGTGCATGATGTGCTTAGCATGAAGCTTAACCGCATCACCATTGAGACACCCGTCGACGAGTCGACTCCCGAGAAGGGCACTACGAAAAAGACCTATGACCTAACAGCGAACGACTTTTTCTGGGCCCGCAATGCCTGCTTGCCATTTCCCCAGGTAGCCGAGGACATTGACGCTGAGCTGACCCGCTACAAGGAGGACACAGCTGAGATCACTCGTAAGACCGGCACATCGTCTCTAGAGGACCTGCAGAATGATGTCAGTGCAAGCGCTAGCGCACAACACTTGAAGGCTGCTATCACGTTACTGCCGGAGCTACGCGAGCGTAAGGCTGTGCTAGATATGCATATGTGAGTGTCTAGCCCTTGATGTTTTAACGATTTCATATAACTCTAACCCTAGTAAATAGGAATATCCTCGCTGCTGTGCTCTCGGGCATCAAGAACCGCCAGCTCGACAACTTCTTTCAGATTGAGGAGAATGTGGCCAAGTTGACGAAGCCACAGGTTCTCGAGCTAATCAAAGATGCCGACAAGGGCGACAGGCCACTAGATAAGCTGCGGCTATTCATTATTTGGGCGCTCTCGACAGACCAGGAAATTAGTCGTGCTGAGTGGGCGTCTATGGAAGAAGCACTGAAAGCTGCGGGTGTTGAGAATGTCTCATCGTTGCCATACATTCGACAGTGAGTTTCTTCCCCTTTTTTTGTGGCTGTCATTATCCTTCGACATGATCTTTCCATCTCCATTTTTCGTGTATACATTTGTACTAACATCATGCCCCCCCACAGAGTCCGAGCTACTACTAAAATGACCCAACTAACCACTATCAATGCCAACCCTGCAGCTGGTGGCACTTCCGACCTTTTTGGCCGCTTCTCGAGCATTTCGTCACGACTGACAGATCGACTCAAAGAAACGGGCGTCTCATCTAACCTGACCGCCAATCTCGACAGTTTAATTGGTGGCATTAAAAACTTTCTTCCACAGAACCGCGACCTTACTATCACAAAGATCCTAGAGTCTATAATGGACCCTGCTGCTGCCTCGTCGTCAGCACTAGCCAAAACAGAGAACTATCTATACTTCGACCCGCGCAATGCCCATGCCCGGGGCTCCATCCCCCCACCGTCTCAGGTGCGCCACCACCAAACTACTGGTTTGCCTGGCGGCCTGCCTGGTGCGGGGTCTTCATCTGGGGGTCCGCCGGCGGCCTCGTTTGGCCAGCGTCGGCAGGGTTTTAGCGATGCGATTGTGTTTACCGTTGGAGGCGGGAGCATGGATGAATACGGCAATCTGCTTGAGTGGGCGGAACGCACAGGTGGCGAGAGAGGACGCAGACGCGTGGTCTACGGGAGTTCGGAGTTGTTAGCTAGCGAGGATTTCATCAAGGAGGAGCTGGAGAGATTGGGCACAGAGATCTAGATGGCGAAGGGAAACGGGAACGTTGTGTTTATTGGGCGGAGCATGAAGAAGGGTGTGTATAGGGTGAACCTGGCGTACGCCAATCAGCCAACAAGACAAGCCGTCTATGTAAAGCCCGTGATGCTGTTCAAATGCATAGAAGCATAATGGCACCAAGTGTAATTGGAAATATCGGCTCAAGTTCAAAGTTCAAGTTCAAATATGCGTTATCATGACTCATAAAAATACCTTGTCCTATCCATCGACAACCGACAAACTCCAACATGTATTTTTCTCGCTCTCTATCTTCTCCCCCACCCCCCTGGACTTAATTCATTGGCCTCCGTTCTGGCAACGGCGGAACGTCCGCATCATCATCCTCTATCGGCGCTCTGTCTTCTCTCTTAATGGTATGCTTGCTGTCGGCCTTCTGGGCGTCTGCAGATAGATTGCTTCTAAACATGGCGTGCGCCCCGTTATTCACCTGGGACATTTCGACGACCGGAGCTGTTGGTGGTTGGTCTAGTGTCGCAGCAGCAGCTTCGTCAGCTGATAGGCTAATTTCGTGGACCGAGGCGCTGTCGCTTTTATCTGGGTCGTTATAGTCGCCAAGGTTGGCAATGAGATGATAGCTGGGGGGTTGGTCGTCTTCTCTATCTATATTCACAGCGCCTGCCGCTACACTGGAGCTTACATCTAGGACAGTACTGCCAAAGTCCCCCGTCACTGTTTGCAGGTCCATGTCCACATCTGACCCATAGGCCGCTACTTCACTACCAATGCTCACGCGGTTCGAAGCCATAGAATCGGGGCTGCCAAAGCAATGCTTGCGCTTACCTGGCGAGCGAATATGATCTAGATCTGAAGTTAGGCTGACACTAGGTGGATGATGCCCAGAAGCTTGCGTGAACATATTGTTGGTGGTGGGGTCGTTTTCTTTAGCTGTAGATTGAGATAGTTCATGGTGAAAGAGGCGGTTGTCGAAGCGGACAAATTTGGCAAGCGGTTCGGGAAGCGGTATTGGGTTGGTGTCAAGCGCAAGTTGTGTGGCATAGATGAGGAGAGGATTTTTGCCGTCTTTCCAGGCGCCATGGGCGATACGACCCCAATCAACTTTCTGTAATAGCCGTAATAGTTAATATAGGTGGTGTTCAATTATGGGCCAAGGCCAATTTTCAGAGAGTACTCACCTCCGCCTGCACTGCCGGCTCGGCATCTGGAACCACTTTCAAGCGCCACCATTGGTCCACTGGCTGGGCTTCTGTCTCGACGTCAACCTCTACTAGCTTCTGCTCTTGTCGCTGGCACACGTATACTACGCCTGAGTCGCATACCACACCACGTAGATGCATAAGCTGAGAGACGAACGGTTTGGGTCGTGGTTTCTCAGGGTCCGTATACATGGTGCTGATATTGCGGAGCTGTTCTTTGTGGAAGGCGATGTGGCTTTTAAGGCCTGTGTGAAGATGTGATTAGTAAAGGGCGGTATTGCAGGACATAGCAGAGGAATTCACACGAAGGAAACTCGCGCAGGGGGGGGGGGGGTTAGCTAGAAACTTACTCTCGACTTCCACGGCCACACGTCCGTATCTTTCTTTCAGTGCCTTGATACTATGATCAAGTACATCCACAATGTCCTGCTCTTCAGCTAGCAGTTTCGGCGGAGCATCATCGGGACCGCATGGGAACCTGGCTTCGTCAAAACCTGAAGAGGCGAACTCGCGGAAGCGTGCACGATCGTGGATATAGCGGACTTGAGCCTCGTAATCGCGGATCTGAGAGGCGAATCGGTCTAATGTCGAGTCAGGCGAGCTGTTCGTTGTGCCGTCGGGCAATTCGTAGAGGCCTCTGAGCCGTTGCTCAGCCTTGGCCAAGCACAGCTTCTGGTCGACTAGCATTTCCATAAGACCGATGGCTTCTTCGTGGCGACCAGTCATGTAGCGCTCAACGCTGAACTGGCGCGGGATTTCAAAGGGGGCGTCATGGCCCTCGGAGTTGATGTGCACAGCCATCACCTGGCCTTGTTTGTCGATGCAGGTCATGCCTGACTTGGCATGTGGACGCACATTGTAGGCAACAGTGTCATTCCACATGACATGGTCCCAGATATCTGTGAATGACTGGATGTAGGGCCAGCTGGTAGAGTTGATTTCGGCTTCGATGTATGTGACTTGCGTTTCCTGGGTGTCATCATCAGTGGGCTCAGGAGCACTAGCCTCGGGCTCTCCAGAGGCATTCGCATCTTCTAGGTTTGAGCTTTGCTCTAACTCTCGTAGTATTCCAATCTCAACATGGCGCACGACAGTCAACAGCGGCTCGGCTACTTGGCGATTTCGCCCAGTAATATAGTCGAAGAAACGGGCCTCGAGGTTGTACATGCCGCCCATGGCGTCACTCAGGCCATTGATAGTACCGAAGCTGCGTTCTGACATTTCTAATAGGCCAACCAGGCGATGAAGCTCGTCATTAACAGAGACCCCGGCGTGTTGGGTGTCCCACTCCAACTCAGCTTCGTCTTCGTTTTGAGCTAGGGAATCAGCCTCTAGCGGATCTTCTGAGGGACCCTTCAAGATAGGGGCTCCCTTCCACCAATCGTGATGGTGTCCATAGGAGGCACCAGTAGAGCCGTCGAGCAAGATGTTTCTGGCCAAGGGAATGGAGTGGAGTACGGTGATAATACCGCCAAGACGGTCCTGTGTTGAGATTGTGCCAGACTTATCAGCAAGAACTAGTACAGCAGGGGTATCGTAAGGCCGATGGCGAGCTTCGGGCTTGATGTTATAAACCTGTGGCTTGGCGTACTCGTTGACGGACACAGACACCATTGCCCAGTTGTTCTCAGGGTACTCGACATGGCGGGCGGGACCAAAAGAGACGGCCGGTGGAGCAGGGGCAGTATCAGGCATGGTATCTGTGGTTGAGTTGTGGAGGGGCGAGACCGAAGTCGTAATCCCCATTTCCTGGTGGCCAATTTTGGCTTCGGACTCCTGGGCCGAGATCCGAAGAGCTTTTTGCAGGTCTTCTTCCTCTTGTGAAGTCGTGACATTGGGCAGGTTGAGATCGGCATGGGACGAGTAGTTGTACATGTTGCTGTCGGTGACTGAGGACTGCCATTCTGAGACGCGGTTGACGGGCGAGGGGTTTGTAATGCGGGAAGGCGGCCTTGAAAGAGCCAATCGCTCGTAGTAAGCATCGGACTGGTCAAGACCGGTATCAGAATTGGCGGCGGGGTGAACGGGAGTGGGGGCTTCAATGTGGAGGGCTAAGGATCGATCATTTAGTCAAGTGGTCGAGAGGACAGAAAGAATGAGGCTTACAGATGCCCTGCTGTGGGTTGCCATCATTATCAGTAGTGAAGACAGTGTTGTCCCAAGAATATTTGCGGTTGAACTGGAGAGAGGCAGAGTGACGAGTTCGGTTAGCGGAAAGAGCAATATATAGTATGGGGCCGGGGCAGCAGAATGAATGGTCAGAAGCCTGGACGGAGGGATATCAGGAGCAGAGGCAAACATACGGCTTCAGCGTCTTCGAAATACTCCTGCACGACACGAATAGTATCGTTATTATTGGCCTATATTTGCTGATTGTCAATCTCATGGTGCATTTCTTATTGCGTGAGTGCATATGAGACAGCTAACCTTGAGTGCCCGGGTGATGACAGCACGGTCATCAAATGCCGTGAATTCGGCCACCTCCTGGATAGCGGCATCTGTGGGCTCGGGGCTCATGGCTCTAGCGGTCTATTCTAGGGACAAGAGATGGAGGGGGAGCCCCGGGAGGGGAGAAAGCGGCGGGGGGG